>JASANE010024296.1:0-52917 GCA_030248225.1 Trileptium ribeirensis
CAAATCCAACCTGCTGCTTCATCGTAGTGAAGGGGGTGGCAACGTGTGGCGTTGTGTGACGGTCTACTCACCGTTGCACGGCCAAAGCAGGCTCTGGTATTCTTTGGTTTTTAATGAAAATACAAATTCATCATTTTGAAGCCAGAGTTAGGGCATTCCCCTTAAACGATGCGTTGTGCTGGTCCGGCACTTCGAAAAATTTACGAATGGACTTTTTAGGGGGCTTCCATGGATAGCTCATAAACAGCAAAATAAAAGATATTTTATTAAAGAAAATCGTGAAATGAATCTGAAACTTCAAATTGGCTTAGTGATTTATGAATACCTGGTTGAAGACCTAACTAGGTTATGTGAGCAGTTGACATTAACGTTGACTGATCACGTGACCAGCTTTGCTGAGAGCTTAAGACTGGACTGGGCCTCGGAGGCGGAAGGGGGGCAGCTATAAGCGCCACTGAACCTTCCGCTGCAGAGGACAGTGCAACAATATTAACAGAAACGGAAGGGGGGCAGCTATGAGCGCCACCAAACCTTCCGTCTCTGAAGTAAATGAAGGGGGCAGCTGTAAGCGCCACTACACCTTCGATTAGAGCACAAAATCAACCAGGGGGGCTGCGTCTCGCGCCACCGAACCTGAGTTGGAAGCCAATTTAAAGTTAATGCTGGCTAATGCTCGCAATAATTCAGCAGAGGCAGCATCGCGACTGCGCCAACATCAGACTATGTATGGCCAACAACCGGCAGTGAACCGACTACACAAGACTATTATAAGAGATATGGAAAAACTTATTCCTTAACAATGATTAAGTTCAGGCAAATAAACCTGCAACATTGCAGGGAAGCAATAGTCGAAATTAGCAAAGTAAAGCAAAATACACTACATTGTATTCTAGCCCAGGAACCGTATGTGCTAAACAATAGGCCATGTATGTGGAACTCAGAATATGACGTCTAGTATGCTGTTGTTCAGCGACCTCGTGCGGCCATATTTTTAAAGAAAAGAATAAGAGCAGTACTTATGAGTACTTTTAGTGACAGTGATTGTGTCGTAGTAAAGATCTGTAGTGAAAACAAGGAGTTGTGGGTAGCCTCGGTTTATATGCCATATGAAGCTGACGCCCCACCGAGTAGAAACGTCAGAAATCTCGTAGAATACTGTAATAGCAACAACAGAAAACTAGTTTTGGGTTGTGATGTGAATGCCCACCACATATTATGGGGCAGCAGTGATTGTAATAAAAGATAGTTAGATCTACTGGACTTTATAGCTAGTGCAAACTTAGAGATAATGAACGTTGGAGATAAACCAACTTTCATCACAAGAACGAGATCAGAGAGAATTGATGTAACACTCACAGGCTTAGACAGTGTTGATAAGATAATCAACTGGCGTGTACTTGATGATAATACGTTCTCAGATCATAGAGCAATAGAATTTGAGTGTGAAGCAGAGTCATTGAAGACAGAGTAAGTAATTTGAGGAAACTTAAAGTGGAAACGTTTAAATGCAAACTTCGTCAGAACATACCGGACACTAATATGAGTGAATATGAATTTAACTCGGAGACAATTGATACTAACGAAGCAAGTTTAACAAGTGCGATGATTAATGAACCAAAGGAATCGTCTTGTCCATTGGACAAGAGCAGGATGGTCTAAGCTGGTGGTCACCTAGACTTGCCTTCGTCAGACTAAGATCAAGAAAGCTATACAGAGTTGCAATTAAACATGGAACAGAACTGAATTGGAACAGATATAGATACACTCAAAGGATTTATAAGGAAGAGATAAAATTTGCGAAGAAAAGATCTTGGAAAGCATTCTGTGAGAAGGTAGAGGGTGCGCATGCCAGCTCTCGACTGGCGAAGATTTGCATGTTAGGACACAAGGTGAGACTCACTCAACTTAAAAAAGCTGATGGAACCATGACACAAAATGAGGAGGAGACATTAGAGCTTTTGCTCCAGTCAGTTGTAATGGCAGAAATTTCCAAGAATTTTAGGCCATCCAGGAAGGATTTAGATACAGTTGAACAACTAGTAGATATCGACAAATTGAGATGGACGATCTCAAGCTTTGGTTCTTTTAAAAGTCCGGGTGTGGACGGTATCAGCCCAATACTCTTAAAGTCTGGTTTTGAGGAATTGATTCCTATGCTAATGAAGATAATTAAGGAATCCATAGCTACCGGTTATATACCAAAAGCATGGAAGGAGACCTCTGTCTCCTTTATACCAAAGCCGGGTAAGGACAATTACTTTGAAGCTAAGAGCTATAGGCCAATATGTCTAACATCGTTTTTACTCAAAACTGCAGAAAGTTTAGTAGATAGATATTTAAGGGATAATATTTGTCACAAACTACATGCCAATCAACATACATACCAGAAGGGAAAAGGTACTACTACAGGCCTTTATGCGTTAGTAAGTAGATTGGAGAATGCACAACAGCAAGGGAAGCACACATTTTCTGTGTTTCTTGATATAGGAGGAGCCTTTGACAGCACAATGCGTGAAGCATTTAAGCGATCTTTTGACAAGTTTAAACTTGACAAAACTATAAGCAGATGGCTGGTCAATTTAGTTGGTACAAGATGGGCTACCGCAAAACTAGGTAACTCATCAGTAAGATTTAAGCTTGAGAGGGGCAGTCCACAAGGAGGTGTACTATCACCCCTGCTGTGGACTCTAGTACTGGATGATTTATTAAGGAACATTAATAATACCTATGTCTATGCACAAGCATACACAGACGATGTTGTTATCATAACTAGCAGCAAAGATGTGGAAGTTAATACTAGAAGAATGCAGAACAAACTGACAGTTCTTGAGAAATGGTTTTCGGACAGAGGATTAAAGGTAAACCCTCTAAAGAGCAGTCTTAGTCGTTTCAAAAAAGAAGACAGTTATAAGAAATGTGAGTCTGAAATTGCACGGTGAGGACTTACCTATATCTAACACAGTGAAATATTTGGGAGTTATAATAGATCACAAACTGTTATGGAAAGACCACGTGGATTCAGTTGTGAGTAAGGGCATTAAAACGCTTATGGCGTGTAGAGGGATCGTTGGAAAAACATGGGGAGCTAATCCCAGGACTGTGCGATACATATATCAAGCTATTGTATTACCGTCAGTCTGCTATGGTGCCATAGTATGGTGGCACAAAATGAAGTTAAAAACATATGTATCGAAGATTACTAAAGTTTCTAGATTAGCCTGTATTATGATGACGAGTGCTATGAAATCGACACCAACACTGGCCATGGAAGTTCTGTTAAACAGTCTTCCCATTGATCTGTCAGTAGTACAAGAGGGCATACGAGAACTACACAGATTAAAATGTGTGTTTCCAGAAATGTACAATGAGATGCCAGGGAACTATTGTAATATGAATGCCGTAATACGGGAAATACCCTGTTTTAACTTCCCTTGCGATCTAATTTCATTGCAGGCTGTGGGAAGAATCAGCTGGCAAACTGTATTCCCCAGCCGTGAGGGATGGATGAGGTAAACAGAATGTATCAGGAAGAGTATGGATAATACCATTATATGTTATACGGACGGTTCACCTGTGAAGATAAACGATGTTAAATCTGCTGGAGCAGGTTTCCTGCAAGGAACGAAGAGCTATAGCTATTCGTTAGGCCAATACTGTACTGTGTTTCAAGCGGAGATCTATGCGATAAAGATGTGTGTAGATAATGTTGTGGATAAAAATGTTCGTAATATGAAAATTTGTGTATTTACAGACAGCCGTGCTGCTATTATGGCACTCGGCGCAGATCATGTTAAGTCAAAGCTAGTTATGACATGTAAAGCAAGTTTGGAAAAATTGACAACACAGAATGAAGTATTGTTAGTGTGGGTACCTGGTCATACTAACATTGAAGGTAATGAAAGGGCTGATGAATTGACTCGAGCGGGCGCTTCTAAGCGCCCAATTGGGTCTGAACCTATTTTGCCAATCGCCAGAATAGAAGTGACTACAATGATAAAGTCATTGCTACATAGGAAATTCATTAAAAAATGGACACAAGAGCTAGCGTGCAAGCAGACGAAGAGCAAGTCTCTCGAAGGACAAACTACGGCAGTGCGTTCAAATAATTACTGGACACAGTTGGTTAAATTACCACTTACATAAGATAAAAATAAAAGAAGAAAAGAAATGTGATCACTGTGATAATGATGAAACATCAGAACACTTTCTGTACAATTGTGAACGCTTTGCAGATAACAGGCGAATAATACTAGGAGATAAAGCACTGAAGAAAGGTAGCTTGAGAGACTGTGATATTACGAAACTTTGTAAATTTATTATAAGTACAGGGAGGCTAAGGCGCCCTACATAGGAGCGCATCACCTGTCGACCTCTCAGGTATCTCAGGCCAAGGTAATGGTTTTCTCTTTGCTATTTATTACAAATATGAATGGGCTAATGCAATGGGCAAAGATTAATTTTGCCTCCGCATGTTCTCTATGGCCCAATAACTCATTATCTATCTATCTACTTACATGGCAAATCACAATTACATTCAGGCGCACAACAAATATCATAGGTATAGCTTTGCAGCCTCATCAGTCCAATTCTTATACACTTGTATTAGTTCTTCTTATATATTATATTCACCCAAACATACTATTCAGGTGGCCTCAAATAGTAGAGCACCACATATAGCTACACGGAGATTTGTTCTTTGTACAAAATGAGTCCAACAGCGACTGAATTGCTATAGTGGTTGAGGAAATATGGTCAATTTGGTGTTTTCGGAGTACCAAGGGCCCATTTCCAACCCATCTTAACCCAACCCTGCTCGACAGGTGAGGTCAAGAGCAGCGCAGCGTATATAGCTATTTAGAGCTTTGCTTTCTGAACAAAATGAGCCCAACTTTAGGCGAATCGCCCCAGCGGTTCAGGAGATATGTCTAATTTGGTGTTTTCAGGATCCCAGAGGCCCATATATAAACCACCTTTTACCCAACCCTGCTCGACTGGTGCAGTTAATAGCTATTTAAAGAGATATAATCAATTTGGTGTTTTCGGGGGTCCCAAGGGTGCATTTGAAAACTAATTTTGACCCAAGACTGGAGGGTAGGTGAGCTCGGCAATAACATTTCATTTACACAGCTTTAGAGAGCTAAACTTTCTGAACAAAATGAGCCCAAATGCGGTTGTTGAGATATGACTCATAACTTTTTTTCGTGAGATCCCTAGGGACCCTACTTGGGCCCTTTCGGCCCCTCTTTTCAGGGGGAAGGAGTTGGAATCGGTTTTTGCGCCTAACTAAAGGGCACAAATAGAGATTTCAAGCTTTCGAATGAGGTATCGCACGACCTGATCTGCCTATCAGAAGTTAAGTTATGCGTGTCACCCAAAAAACCCGACAAACAGACGCTGCCAAATTTCACACTCCTGGCTAGTAAGAATTCTTCGCTTCGCTCGTTTCACTCACTCATTTTCAATTTCGTTTCACTAATTTCGGCTGTTCAGATATGTGTTGTCAATCTGAATTTTCCAAAATTAATAGCAGCATAGCAAAAATAGAAAACGCTTTATCGGTTCCTTCATGCCGCTTCAAGCCGAGCCGATCTGAATCGGCTACCATCGTTACTTTGTAGTTTGCTCAATAAAAAAGTTCTAATCCGTAGCAATTAGAAACGGTTAAATAAATATACAAAAAGCGAATGGAAACATAATATAATGTGTGAATATGTGAACATGTGTGAATAGGCTTGCATTGTCTTCAAGTATTTAACGCAGTACATAACGGCAGTTCTGATACGCTAGGGTCAGTAAATTGACCTATTGCAACAAAGTAAAACCAAAAAGAACACTAGCCTAAAACATGCAAGGCAATGATACATCTGTGAAATTTCGATGCGATATAGTTCGAGATATTTTAAACAAGAAAATTTCTAAGATCAGAACAACTTTGCCTAAAAAAGCCTCAAGCGGCTAGATTCAGACATTTTTAGGTGTTCCAACCATGCAAATACATAAAAGTCTAATCGTCCCTTATGACATTGTAACACTAAGCAACAATATATATAATTTTGCACTTCAGACTTCTTCTACAGCAAATGTCACTGAATTTTGCGTTCGCGTGGACTTACGATGTTTTTGCACTATATCGGGGACCACTAGTACAGTCAATTTCGGGAATAATCCTATTTGCATAAAAACGTACCTAACTCACAGTTTTTGCAGTCATGATAATATATAGAAGCTGTCATAGCCATGACCTTTCCGTATTATTTTACTAAAAAAAATTGCGATAGTAGAGATTTAATTTAAACTTCTATGCTGTTTACAACATTGACTGGATAACATTCTAGAAATTTCAATTTGTTTATGTTTCTCGAAAGTTGTAGCTATGTGTGTTCGGGTATATACTGCTGCCCAACTGCGGTAATCAATGTATTGTGCCTACCGAGTGTACCGATTGTGCATTTCCGTCTACTTATTTTTAAACAAATCTCTTTATTTTACTCTCGAGTTTATGTGCTTACCTGCGCTCCGACCATCGCATACAACAGAAACATACCACGTATTAGCATCAGTCACATTTTAGACAATCTGTTTGAAAATCATTATATAAAATGAGCAGCTTTGACGAAGCTATTAAGCTATTTCACCCCAACATATTTGCGACTCCAATCAAGCCAAATAGGAAGCTACGTACGTATTTTATACATAAGTTTATAATTATGATCATATAAGTAGCCGGATATTACGGATGCAAAATATATTCGAACCTGCTCAAAATGGTAACAATAATTTTAACCCCAAAACGACTGTTTCGTAAACGTAATGCGAGGAGCTCTGACGTCATTTTAAATGAAGTACTCTGCAATCACGATTAACAGCGGGTTATAAATTTGAAGAAAATTTCACAACTTATTGTCTTAGTTTCCTATTAATTATGATATTGTATGTATGCTGTGTATGTATACGAACCTCAACTGATCATTGTCCACGAAACTCTATGTAAATCGTAACCTTTCAGTATGCCACACATATACGTCTGCACACCACGAATTTAGATATTTTTACACAACTGGAAATTCTGTCAAATTTTTCTAGGAGAGTTCAAGTTTTGAAAAATTACAGAAGTTCTGTTAAAAATTCACAAAGCAATACGCTCCCAGAGAACAAATACTCATGGCAAGATTTTACATAGAATATATACCGCGTGGACATAAAGGTGCAAACAAAAAATTATTGCAACCGACAAAAACGTATTTATAGGTCGGTCATGTTATCGTATTCAACGTATATGCCGAAAATATAGGTCGTTCACAATGTCTTGAAAAACATATATGACCAACCAACTGAAAACAGTCTATATCCTTTAAATCAGGCTTTTTTCGACTGTAAATCCATAGAAAACCATTGAAAAAGCATGAAATGTTAGTGCTATATTTCATACAACCAAACCATCGTATTCAGCGAATATTATACCGAAAAATCAATATATAGATCGTTAGTGTAAGCTCTTCGCGCAACACATAACAAGACTATGAAGACAAATAACATTCTGCAAATGGGATCCGCCGATCCTGTCCCCTTGAAAACCTCTGAAATGGCTTGAAATATTCGTGCTGTACGCTAGATAACCAAACCGCCGTACTCAGGGCCCCGAAATCTATACCATTCTTGGTGGCCTCATCGCCATTCATATCCAAACAAATGAAGATAGACTATTATATTTTAGAAATCAGTTCCGTCGACCTACCAAATCCCTGCTGAAACCCTGAAATGGTATAATATACATACGTACCTTATAGAGATCTTCGCTTCTGTGGAGACTCATAAATCAGCACGTTTGCATAGTTTGGCGTTTTATTCACAGAAGAAAGGTGTTTTCTCCAAAAAAACTTGTTGGACATGCTTGAAAGAGCACAATAGAAGCAACGGTAGCCACTGTCCCTTTTCCTATAAGACGCCTGAATCACGAAGTTGATTTTGATAGAGCTCGGGTTACGTCCGAAAGACTGTTCCAGATATTTAGATTTCCGTCTGCGATGCTATTCAAGCGTCGATCTAACCGTGCAGTAGATTTGCCAGTGCGCTTAAGGATGAGTCCACGTAAACGTTGGTCCGACTATGTGTTAAACAACTGCAGCGCATCAAAATCCAATAAATTACTGGTAAGCTGACATGTTACGATAAGGTAAGATCGCACACGTCGTGCCTCATGTGTTTGCAGGCGCAATGCGCGCACACGATATTTATATACTAATCTTCGCATTGATGCCAGCATCCTGGTGGAGTATAGTCGAATTGGTACACCAAATAACAAAATCATTGTATCCAGGGTGCTCGGTAAACTATTAGATACTCGTTTGAAGACAAACGCTCAGAAGCATGCCGAAGTTTCAAAAATCTATATTTCAGGCGAAGGGTAGACGAACCATATTCCGGGGCCAGCCAGCCCAAGGGAAGGAGTTGTGAGCAAAATTACAAACTCGCTGATGGACAACGCTTGTATTTTTCGCTGCGAAGCAACACCGCGAGATATGGTATGTGAAACACAGGTATCCACGTGGTCAGAATATTTTAAAAAACAGTTTTCAGCCATTTTCACAGACAAGATGGGTCTGAGCTGTTAACGTCCAAATAAAGTGAAAATGGTATTCTTTTTTCTGCTTCGAACAAAAACTTATCGAAATCCATCCACCGAAGACGAGTTACAACGACAGAAAAAAAAGAAACTCGTGATTTCTCTAATTAGCGCCTTAAGTGAAAGTTCCGCTAGCTTCGCCCATTCTATTTTTATAATGTATGTATATAGATGACTCATTCAACGCTAACGCATATAATAAAATAAAAAATAAGAAATAAAATTAACAGCATTCCAATTCCAACTAATATCGAGAAAGAAACATACTTTTTGTTTGGCGTAGCTTCACTAGCTGGCACCGGAGATTTAACCCTGCCTTCGCTGCCACCACAGTCGCGATCACCATTTTCAGCCACAGATGTGCGTGAATTCTTCACATCAGTTGAATGCTTTTCATCAATATATCCAACCCATGCCGGTATTTCAGCTTTTGGATACTCTTCGCCGGCGCATCCTATGCGAAATGAGTAGTGGCCTGGATCAATTACAAATGCCCCAACTTCGTCTCCACCGTACAATCCGCTACTCATGACAATATTACGTATAAATTTTACTATGTTTCTCGCGCTCCAAAAGTGGAAATAGATACAAATTTTAAGGCTGAAATCAGACAGACCTTTGTTAAACAAAAATAAGCACTAGTACGTTATATAAGCAAATCTTAATACGCTTCGTTCAAAACTACGAACATATAGCAACAGTTCCTCGATGTAAATCGAAAAATATCATTGTAACACATTATCTAAGCTACAATACTTCTAAAAAGATGGCAAAAAATGTTTATACATTTCCATCGCTTGAAAACATGTTTGCTAAGAATTCTTAATTGGGCTTCATGAAACGATATTTTTTGATCGCTGTTAAAATATAGAAGAAATATAAAGTTCGTTAAATAAAGCCGGAACTGAGCTACAATGAGAGTGAAGTTAGAACTAAGCTTCTCGTTGTATCTTTAGCCCAAAAGTGAAATACTATTATATATGAAAGCCCAGAAGTAATGTACTAGTGTTTGGTATGGCTGAGTGTACTGAGAGCAAACCGCCTCGCGACTGGTTGCAAGGGAAAGTAGTTGATTTGTTATTTGCAATGGACATTAATTTGACCCAGTATAAAATTGTGGCATGCTTTCGACTTGGCAAAGTGCCATCTGATGTTTCAAAATGTCGTCCGATCAAAGTAGTTCTGGCCGATGAGTCGCAAAAAAGACTTATAATGTCTAAGTCTACACTGCTGGAAACGTTGGATAATTTTCGGCATTGTTATTTACGCTTTGATCTATCTCCATTGCAGCAAAAGCAAAATGATGCTTTGCGATCGGCTCGCTAAAGGTGAAAATGTTGTTCTAAAGAGGGGAAAAATCAGTCAACGTGACCCAAACATGCGCCCTTTAGGCGTTGGGGCTGCTGGAAATCAACAGCAGCAGTGAAACATAACTCGGTTTCTCATAATTATTTTTCTGATAAGTATATTGCAGTATATAACGTTTCTAATAATATGTCCCATACACCTGTTAGCTGTAATCCTAATGCTTATGATAGTTCCACAAGCAGCTGTGAAACAATTTGTGGTTATGTTTGTGGTCTCAAAGAAACAAACTGTTCAAACTGTTGTTCTAATGTTATGCTGTCTACTGAAAAACTCAATTGCTTGTTTTTAAACGCACGTAGCTTAATGAACAAAACAGAACTGTTAAGACTTATGATTTGTAATCATAACAGTCCTGATCTGGTAATGCTAACGGAAACTTGGGCGTCTGCTCAAGTTTGTGATTCCGAACTTGCGCTTAGTGACTATACCCTATTCCGCTCAGACAGGCCCTCTCGCGGTGGTGGAGTCATAATCTACGCTAGGAATTTTCTTTGCCCTGCCCCTGCACTTAGCATTGTAACTGCAACATACCACGACTTCGTAGCATGCAGCGTTACTTTACCAGCGGATAAACCTTTACTTGTTTGCTGTGCATACAGGGCAGACTCAAATTCTTCTGCACTAAACGCAAACCTTTATAATATTGTTAGCTGTATATCAGAACATGGCTTTAATGAGGTGTTGTTAGTAGGAGATTTTAACTATCCTGATATATCTTGGACGTCGTACAACTGGTCCAGTAGATGCGACTTATTTATGAATGCTATCATAGCGGCAGGGCTCACACAGCATGTTATGTCTCCTACTCGTGGTTCAAACATAATTGATCTAGTATTCTCTGTTAACCCACATATTGTGTGTGAAGTTGGCATCGTGCCGGGTCTCGGTCGCAGCGACCATTTTGCTATTATATTTACGTTAGATATTTCCGTCCCGAGGCCTATTACATTGCCTAAGCCCCGCCTTAACTACTCTCATGCCAACTGGGCGTCGATAAACACTACTATCTCGCGTTCACTCGCAAATTGTTCATCAACAAGCGTTGAAGTAATGTGGACCTCTTTTTTGCAAGTTATGACTACAGACATGGCTTCCATATCAATAATTCAATCTCCACAGCGCTCCAAACCTCCTTGGGCAGACTATCGTGCTTTGCGTGCACAAAGATCGCTTAAAACCCTTCATCGCCGTTTTCAGCGAGTGCCATCACATCAAAATTTGCTTCGTTATAATGTCGCTAGAGATTTGGCACATGATGCATGTGAACGAGCTAGACGGTTATTTGAGAATAAGCTTTCGGCCAATATCAAAATAAACTCAAAGAGTTCTTGGAGATACGTTCGTCGCGATCAAGACACTACAGCTATTGGTCCTCTTGTGACATCTTCTGGTTGTGTTATCAAGGAACCCTTCGCTATAGCACAAACATTCAGCTCAACATTCAACTCCGCATACAATGTTGAAGACGAAAAATTTTCCCTCGAAGCCTGTCTGCGTTGATTCCACTATATCACATGTGGATTTTAACTCACAGCTTGTTGCTAAAGTTATCTCTAACTTGAAGCCAAATTCATCCCCGGGGCCTGATGGTATTCCAAACCGCCTTCTTAAGGAGTGCTGCTCAGTCATCTCTACATTTTTGGCTAGTCTGTTTACAGTTTGTTTGTCTACTGCTAGCACCCCTAACGATTGGCTCAAGGCAACTGTAGCACCGATCTACAAGAAAGGACAACGCCGCCTAGCTTCAAATTATCGACCCATCTCTCTTACCTCGTGTGTCTCAAAGATAATGGAGCGTATTGTAGCGAACGCTCTTGTTAGTTTTGCTAGCGAGCATCACATCATCTATAAGTCCCAATTCGGGTTCACTGCTGGACGATCATGTGAATTGCAGTTATTGGCCTTTCTGCATTGGGTTACGCAAATTGTCAACTCAAACGACTGTGTAGATGTGCTCTATTTAGACCTCAGTCGGGCCTTTGATAAAGTCCCGCATGAAAGGCTTCTTTTTAAACTGTACTGCTACGGTATATTGCTTGGCTGGATAAGATCTTTTCTGCTCAACAGATCACAATCAGTCTCTGTCAACGGTGTTTCAAGCTCATGGTGTCCAGTACTGAGCGGGGTTCCCCAGGGATCGGTCCTGGGTCCCATCCTATTTTTTATTTTATATCAATGACATTGATGATTACGTTAGTAGTAACATATTTAAATTTGCGGACGATACAAAAATATGTCGTAGACTGCTGGGTAAATTTTCAGATCTCGCAGCTTTGGACTTGCAAACTGATATTGATGGTGTGCTTAGGTGGGCTCGTGATTGGCAAATGTTATTTAACCGTGAGAAGTGCGTGTGCTTACATTTTTGTAACCGAAATCCGTCCACCAGTTACAATATGTCTGGAAGAATTAATCGTGATGCTTACTGTGAAACGGATCTCGGGGTAACGATCTGTAGCGACCTCAAATTAATCAACACTGCAACAATGTAGCTCGTGACTGTGATGCTTTGATACGCATGATTCGTCGACGATTTGTTTATTTGACGCCAGCTACATTCCTGCCAATTTACAAAAGCCTAATTCGGCCAAAATTCGAGTATGCATCATGTTGCTGGAATCCTTCTCTTGTAAGAGATATTAAATTGCTAAAAGCAGTACAGCGTCGAGCTACCAAATCCGTGCACATTATTTCGTCATTGTCTTATCATGATCGACTACGGCGATTATCCCTCCAGACCTTGGAAACACGTCGGCTTCGAGCAGATCTGATCATGATATATCGTCTGGCGCATGGGCTTCTTGATTACCCATTAACTTACTTCTTTGATATCGTCCAACACAGCTCTACTCGAGGTCATCAACTGAAGTTGCGATCCAAATTTATTCCTTCCTGTAACGCAACGCGACACAGTTTTTCTTGTCGCTCTATTTCAGTCTGAAACGGCCTTGATTCCTGTGTCGTTTTTGCTTCGAATTTGTGTACTTTTAAGTCACGCTTACACGCATCGTCAACATTACCACATCTTTGACATCCTTTTTTTGTCCTTGCTTCCTCGCTTTCTGTGTTTCAGAAAGTGCCACACGTTGTCATGCGAAGCCGATTTAAGTCGGCTTGTCACCGCCTCAACCGTTACCAGTTATGCAATGTGTGTTGTGCTGGCGGTGGCGATGAAGGTACGATAGGTACGATATATATATATATCATCATCAATGGTTTATTTGACATATCTGGCCGACTGTCCTTAGATCTGGATCACCAACTGGTGGGAAAAAATTGTATCGTAAAAGGCTGTTTAATTTAAACCAATTGTATTCTATGGCAACCCGATGTCCTAATGGTCATAAGGCGCGGCGAAGATTAAAACAATGTTTACATACTTTGCTAATGTACGAAGTGACTCGATAATTTCTGAATTCATTAATTCAAGGAAATTATCGATGTTAGAATGTGTTAAATAAAGCTGAAGTAACTTATTTCGTTCCACTCTGAAAGCTGAGCAACACATTACAAAGCGATATTCGTTCTCTATTTCTCCTGAATCACATAAGTGACAAATTCTTAGATGCAGGTATAGCAGGCTGATGATACCTACCACGTTCTATTTGTAGATCATGGGATCTCAATCGTAGTTTGCTGAGAGCCAATCGATCTATTTTGTAAAGTTTTAGCAGTTTCTTCAAATTTAAAGTCAGATTTATGCATTTTATAATATTCTAAGCTAGGAAGTGCGATAATGTTTCGTCGCCACTCGAGTTCAAAGTCTTTAAACAGAATATTTTTTAAAGCCTTTAAACAGAATATTTTTTATTTTATTTATAAAAACATTTTTGCTTGGATTAAATTGCGCATCCCAGGCATACAAAAGATTTATTCTTCTAAATAGCAATTTTACTTAGATAAAATATATATACATTAATACTTTTATATAGATAAAACGATTAAGGCACGATAGCTGAACTCTTAGTACCCGTAGGCTGTGACAACTGTCAGCTATTTCAGCAATTAGAGTTCACCCGTAGGTTGCTATACGCCGTACTATTCTTTAGTACCAATAATGATCTTTTATTTAAGACACCGCTTAATCTTTGCCTGATTCAGATATTATCACTGCGTTAGCCACTGGCACTCCGACGAACGTGTCCCTAAATCTATTAGCGTTAGGGTTAGGTTAGATACTATTCTACTACTCCTCTTGTGAGGTTTATACGACCGCCCCCGAATGGCTGACGACGAACGTTTATATGAGTATGTAAACCTAGGTCCTAGATTTACGCTAATACAGTCCTTAGTTAGGGGTTAAGGTTTGAGCGAGAGCGAACACCGGTTACTTTTACGTTAGCTGTTACGTTACTAAGACTCTTGTGAATTCATACAACCGGCCTCCGAATGGCTGACGTGATTGAAGGGTAATTACCTTAACCTGAGACGTAGATTTACGCTAATAAATGCCGGTTATGTTATGCTTGTAGTCGCTCCCGAATGGCTAGCTCGCTACTTATGTGAACTGGATAGTAGCGGTCGACTACTATTTAGTTGGAAATTTTGCTCAATCCCCAGGCCCCCGAATGACTGACCAACGACTGGTTGTTAGGTATAGAGTTCTGTAGATTTTGGTCGTTCGAATCCGCTCCCCTTACTCACCCGGTCTCCTCAAGAATAACACCACTTGCTGAGTCGCCCCCGAATGACTGACTGACCCAAAGCTCAGTTCTAAATAACCACAGTTATCATGAGAAATCACGTAAAGCCACAGTCTTTCAAAGAAAACGCAATTCCGTACTGACTCAATTTGCTTCCTTTACAAGCTAAACTATTAGCTAGGTACGCCATTCCTAATAAAAATAACAATAAGCTCCGTGAAAACCGCATGCACATATGAAACCTCTGACCAGACTTAAGATTAAACGAAATCAAACTAAAATAAGGTTAGCTAATAAGCTAAATAAAATGTTTATGCAAATTAACTTAAACTTAGTTAATCTCAAAACAAAGTAAAGGAGAAATCAACATTTTATGGTGGGGACTGGTTAGTAATTAATTTTGTGTAGAAACTAAAATTTTTGTTCCGAATTGGGAAGTGAGGTTTTCGGAACGTTTTAAGCCTAGAAATTCCTTGGGTAGCCTGGGAAACCCCCGACACATATTACAACTGTTATATTTTATTAGATCCAAAGGTGTAGTCATCAGAAGATGTGGCGTTCGAGGTGTGGCCAGTAGTATGCCGGCGGAGACTCGTGGTCGTGTATACTTTCTTGGCGCGTGCCTACTCTATAACAATGACTCAGTTCGGCTAGTCTGTTTCGATTTGCTCTGAGTATTATTCAGATAATAAACCAACAAAGCCAGTGTTGGAACGTTTATTCCAAAGTTAGTAACACATATACAAGGTATATATTGGTTTTAAATATCGAATTAATTTTAGCCGTAACGCGCACTGTTATTCGCACCACTTATATACCTCGATCTCCCTCCAATATTTTAGTTACTCGCTTTTTGATAATACTCTGAACTTTTACTGACCAAGCCTTGCTTTCCGTTTTTCTAACTCAAATGTTTGAGCGCACTATCATTCTAAGTTTATTTTATGGTTTATATTAGCGCCTGGATACCATTTGTCCTCTTGTGAGGTTTGTACGTAGACTTTCGGACGGCTAGCACCGTAAGTTTATTTAATTATCTTAACATTGTCCTTAGATTTACACTAAGTTCCTTAAATCCAACAATAACCGGACGGCATGTAGTTGGATATATATTGCTACTCTGCCAATTAAACTCTTGTGAGTTAGTAGGTAGCCTCCGGACGGCTGACCCCGAACTAATTGCCTTAGCCTAACATCTTATAATTACACTAGTTACGTGCCAGTTATATATATTAATGTTCTCGTCTCCGGACAGCTGACAAGCCCGCTATAACTAGTGAGTAGCGGCATCTACTTCTAGTTCCCAATTAATTACTTTGGTCACCCACTTTCCGAACTCAACCTGGGTATGTTAACGTACTTCCTTCCCGGTTAACTCCACGAAGTATTGCTCAATCTTTGGAACTCTACGGGGAGGACCGTTATGGTTTTTCTTTAACGCTCGTGCTTAGCTGTACTACTCAGCTTTTTATAAGGGAATAATATTACTAATTTAAATTAATAACGTGCTAATGTATTTATTTGTGAAGCTTCGGCTAAACTCAACGTTAATTCCTAAAGCAAGGCAGGCCCGTACTAAATCGCGCCATGACTCCATAATTCTTTCTAAACTCAAGTAGGTTTTGATATAAAAATCGCCAGGTATCAAAAGCCAAAGATAGAAGCAGCCAATAATTGCCAAACACCGACAGACTCATAAAGTCGTCGTGCAGCTCTGTATTATTCGTTTAAATTTAAACACTCGTACCATCACTAGGTAGGTGATCGCGTACGCAAAATATACAATACAAATAAAAATAATAGGGTAATTCGCATTAAGTATTATAAGCCGTAACAACCTCTCCGCATTAAAGTAAAACTCCCTCATGCTAATGGTGACAATAAAATAAATTCGTTTCCACTGCAAAAGATATTCGAACCCGACCGACACTTTCACCAGGCTAAACTAAAAACAAAACAGCAAAGCTAACAAAAACTAATGTTAATTATGCAAATTAGCATTTAAACGAAAGCAAAAGACGAAAACAAGGAAACGAAAAGGAAAGAAAAACCAAAGGACAAAAAGGGAGGGAATGATATAATAGAGAAATTGGTGACCAACCTGGGGTTTTTAAGAATTTTTGGGGTTTTGGGGAGGTTTTGGCCCGGAATTACCCATGTTAGCCTTGTGGATGCCCAACTGTTATATTGTTAATGTTCCAAAGGGGTAGGGGTTGGATGGGAATTTTTATTTATGTCGGCTATCGGTATTTAAAAAGGGGACGGGATTCCTCACCGAAGGATTGTGTGGTTCGAGGTGTGGCCAGTAGTACGCTGGTGGGACGTGAATATGGCGCGCGTCCGTCTTTGCGTTATTATTTGTGCGTTATATTTCGCGTTGCGGCGTGTACCTTGCTCGGTTCGATCACTCTGGCTCAGATACTTCAACAACAAACGCGTAGTTTACAATGTTTATTACAGAACCAGATAAAATGTTAAGGCACCACGTTGAGCAATTGAGGCCCGTGCTTGAATGCAACACTATTGACCGTGCACTAAGGCATACGGGCTTCTCGTACAATATTCTCTCCGGTGCACTAAGGCCTATTATCCTTCGTATAATACTCTTGCCCGTGCAACTAAGGCCTGGCGATATTGCTACGCGACACTATTTCATAGGGCTACCTTTTTGTAATCACACTTCTAAATACACCGATTATTCACACCTGGTTTTAGATATTGTCACTACTCGGTCACTTTCGTTTTAAGCGCACTTGTTCCTAGCTCTATTAGCGTTAGGGTTAAGTTATCAGCTAATTCTAATAAGCCTCTTGTGAGGTTTATACGACCAGTCCCGATTGGCGACCGACACACGTTTATCTAATTACCTGAACTTAGGTCCTTAGAATTACGCTAATACGTGCCAGTATTTGACAAGCCGCTCCCGGTTGGCGAGCAGCCCCGGTTATTAAAACTGAACAGTAGCGGTCGACTACTAAGCAATTGAAGTTTCTTACTCTGTGCAGACTCCGACTGGCGGCCGTACACAGGGGATATCCCGGACTCCCGATTGGCGAGCCCAAAATTAGTTGTTGGGATCTATTGGTCGCTCGAGGGGTAATCGGATCCGCTCCCCTTACTCAACCGGTCTTCTTAAGAATAACACTACTTGTCAAATCACTCCCGATTGGCGAGTAGACCAAACAAGCAGCGCTACTAACCTCGAACCCCGTTAATCTTCCCACCCTGGTGATGGTCACTCGACACTATGGGCCGAACTTTTAAGATATTACTAAGCCTAAGTAGAATTATCTAGCTCAATGACACTTCTTTTTATGGGAAAAATAGTATTACTAAATATCTAATATGTTGAATACGGATACTTATTTGTGTAGTCCACCACCGGTAGTACTCTATCTTTAAGCTCTTGTAACTCCAGAACCATAAAAGCTAAACACGAAGACGAAGCCATGCAATAATTTGAACTAAAATATAAAAGCCAAACCGGCGTATCCTTTAGCGTAATTCTTTACACGCCGTCAATGACAATCCAAGATAACGCTAAGCTAACTCAACCACTTGCCAAATAATGATGTTGACTTCTCTCCGTTCCACAATATTCTCAAGTAAACACAAGAACCGCTGTCATAAGAAACATGTATCAGCCAATATAGTCATAGCCAGGTAATCAGTAAAAAACAAGATTATTTATAGAAACCATAAGCTGAAGAACACTGATGACTTCCGAACAACTTCATCAAGCGTAAGAGTACGACTAATTATAACTCAATTAAACTTCATAACAATAAGTTAGCTAATAAGTAAAATTAAGCAGATTTATGCAAATCAAGTGAATGAAAATAAAATTTAAAATTTATATAGTAGTTTTAAGATTTGGACTTAATTAGGGAACCATATAATAACAAAAATAAAATTTAAAACCAAAATTTTTGAAATTTAAGGTTTAGGACCCTAACTAGCCAAGGGAATACCCGACATCCCCGGTTGTCGGAGTAGCATCTAGCACTGATGCCGTTTTTTTATTCCCAAACGAGATAGGAGAGTGCTCTCAAGAGGATAATAGGAACGTTTTGAGTGGTGAACCCCTAAACGCCACAGGCCGAAGCCCTTAACTTTGCCTCTTGTGTTCACGCCCGTATCTGTTTTATCCCATTTTACCTTCCCGTCTCTTTTCTGTCGTTACCATTCACCATTTACCCCCTTAGCCGATTTAGCGTCTACCACTGACGCTTCCTTTTCCCGATTTAATTTCTTCTTTTAACCGGCCCCTGTTTCCATCCCTTTTCTTTCAGTTCAAACGATCCCAAATTTATTTCTTCTTTCGTAAACCTTCCCGATTTACTCTTCTTTGTTTGTGACCTGGTTCTTCAGACTTGCGGTCTCCCCAAAATTTAAAACTAAAATGCCTGAAAACATGGAAAATATGATTAGACAATACACGTTAATAACACAACAATTTTTAATTGACACAAAAAAATTATAACACTATTTTTGTTTGACAATTTCTTGGACTTCTTATTTGGTCGCTCTAAGCAGGATTATTTTTGGCAAAAATTATTATAACTGATATATCGTCTTTTTGGCTGGAGCTCGGGTTCGTCACTATGCTGATCGTCTCTGTCGATCGTGGGTTGTCGGGATTCTTTGGTAGAGATCACTGGCATTTTTTCGGGGCGATGGATCTCGACGTCGTTGGGATATTGTCACCGGTCTCGAATGTGCCGTTTGTTTGGTCGTTGGTCGTCCAATCTGCACCGCATTCTTTCGGTTTCAATTCCGTTGTCATTCGATTCGTTTCTTGGTCGTCGACGTCGTATCCTTTCGAGTTGATTTCTTATCCGATTCGGTCGTCGTTTGTTCCGGAATCGTCGATTCTTTCAGTTGTTCCGTTCGTTTGGTTTGCCATTTGAATAGATTCCTTGTCCTTGCTTTAGTCGTTGATATTGTACTGATTGTTGTTTAAAATCGGTTCCTGTTTATTATTACACCGATTGTTCTCTGTGTTCGGCACTCCGATTGAACTGGTTCTTTATTTCGAGTGTTGTCCAATTTGGTTTGACTGTTGTCGCTAGGTTTTGGGTTATGTTCCGAATTCGTTGCTCATCGTCGTTTGTTGGTTCCGTTGTCGATTATTTTTCCCGTTCTCATCTTATTGATCATTATAGATTGGCATGAGTTCTTGCTTTAGTCGTTGATATTGTACTGATTGTTGTTTAAAATCGGTTCCTGTTTATTATTACACCGATTGTTCTCTGTGTTCGGCACTCCGATTGAACTGGTTCTTTATTTCGAGTGTTGTCCAATTTGGTTTGACTGTTGTCGCTAGGTTTTGGGTTATGTTCCGAATTCGTTGCTCATCGTCGTTTGTTGGTTCCGTTGTCGATTATTTTTCCCGTTCTCATCTTATTGATCATTATAGATTGGCATGAGTTCTGAAATTCCCAGAGTCCCTGGACGGCTGACAACAGTTCCTCTCTTCCGTCATTATCTGTCTTCCTGATCAACTAAGATCTGGGCGAGCAAGTAGGCGCCCGACTGGCTCGTCACCTATTCACCTCGAGTTTTATTGTTCTCTTTGGACACCGATTGTGAATTTATGTTCCTTTTTTCATCGATTGTTGATTTCGAATTCTCTTTTTGGTCACCGGTTGATTCGTTCCTTGTTCCCCGATTGTAAGTTGCTTTTTCGGTTCAATGATAATGTATCTTCTTCTTCTTCTGAGGTTTCGTCTAGGGATGTACCGGATCTTAGCCTCGATACCGGTAAAATTTAAGCACCGGGGCTACTATTTCAGAAACAATATTTTTGGTACCAAATTAGTAGAATTGATAAACAATCTGAAGCTTTAGCTGAAGATATAATGCTTGCTACTAGCTAGGACAGTGCAAATTCCATTTCACCTTTCTGAGCGACACCATATAATAACAAAAATAAAATTTAAAACCAAAATTTTTGAAACTTAGGGTTTAGGACCTCAACTAGCCAAGGGAACCCCGACACCAACAACTTCTCACAAAATGGATTGTGTATCATTATTCTACGCCATTAGCTATGTGAATTACATCAAAGCAGCCAAAAACTTAATGCTAATATAACAAATCAGTTTATGTACCATACTATGTTTCATAAAATAGAACCATCGCCGTCGAATCCCATTATACTAGTGAGAATGGCGTAGACAAATCACTGAGCTATCTAGAGCTGTCGCTTCGTTTACTAAGAAATCCCACGAAGCGAGCAAATAACGACGCTGCTGCAAGCATACGTTACGCTACACCTACAAAACTTAGTTAGGAAATTGCACTGCAATATACGCTGACGGCAATTGACAGAATGGAGCAACAAAGGCTAGTCCAGGGATTGACAAATTTTGATTATCCTTTCAACGTCCGAGCAAACCAGTGCGTGTGCAAACCAGCGATTTTTCTGGGAGCTTGTACACGGCTTCTTTAAACATTAAAAATACAACGAATATTAACACGCGTGCAAAAATTCGTCATGTAGTCATACTCATTTAGCGCAACGCGCTACAATATAAAATGACGCCAACTATAAAAACTAGGCATAAAAAGACTAAAAATAGCCGAAGTTCATTTTGGTTGTATAAGCACCGCTGATATGTTTCTCCAACGTATATCAACCCTGAACGAAAATGTTCAAGGTCCTCTTCATTTTGTTATTCAAACCGAATAAAAATTTCTATAATGTAACCATGACGGAATGAAGACTCTGGTGCGTTGTATAATCTTCTTTTTTATATTTCTTGCAGCAGAAACTGGGACGTAAATGAATTAATCTATTGGGAGTTGGTGACGCCTTTATTACCATCACCATCCAGCGCGTCAAGTAAGACGCGATGCAATCGCCGTTACGCCGTCCCTATTTTGAGGCAGGGCAACAGCGCTACGTTTTTGGACGGGAGCGGGTCATCGTATCAAAAAAAATTTTGTGGGATCCGGCCTGGTATCGAGGGATCGAATATGCCGCCTCAAAACAGGTGTCGAAGCAAAATTCTGTGTTTCACGCGACCCGCAAAATTGGGTGTTACTAAAAAAATTTTGTCCGTAATATCACACATGACCCTCCCCTAAAAGTGGAGGCAAAGGTAGAAACAGGGCCGCCGCTAGGATGTCCGAGGCCCCCCCAGCAGGCTGCGAGGCCCCCAGCAGGCTGCGAGCCCCCCAGTAGGATGCGAGGCCCCCCCCAGCAGGCTGCGAGGCCCCCCCAGCAGGATGCGAGGCCCCCCAGCAGGATGCGAGGCCCCTATCACATTTCTTAACTAATGTAATCGTTTTCCAATACACTTACCTTAAGACATTATACTCTAAAAATCTGCAAAGACCGTGTACCCTTAAATTTGAGAGCTGTTCCTTAAATTAAGATAGTATGCATGGTCATAATTTTATAAACAGTCTTTGCAATATTTTAAAAGCATCCTTATAGCCTGCTCCTTTGTACGTTTGCACTTTGAAGTACCACTTTCGAATACCCGTTGACTCATTTCACGAACACATATTTCATATATCAAAATTTAATATTATTATGAATAAATTATAACAAAATTACTAATACTAATATTTATTTTAACCGTCAAGACTTATCACGTAGATAACCCCGGAATATAACCAGGGGCCTCAAGGCCTCTACTAGTTTATTTCACACCAAATGCTATACATTAGTTGCATAGACGCTGACCTAAATAAATTTTCGTGTATGTCCGTAAAACAGGCGCCCAGTAAAAACTCTAACTTTGAACCTCGGAACGGTTAAACTCATATTCACGATTAGGCTTCTAAACTCTGAGGTTACCTTTGTATATCGTGTACATTTACTTTGCGAAAGGTGCTTGAGGTTGTGCTGCGGCTCCCAACTTTTTCACCTTTTCACCCGGAGGCCATGAGATGAGGCCCCTGTAAGGCGCGAGGCCCCTGCCAGGGGCGAGGCCCCCCCTAGGGGGGTAGGGGGGTACTAACGGCGGCTCTGGGTAGAAATGAATCACGTCATGCGCTGTGCGTTTTATACTAGCGCCTAAGTATACGCGCGGAAAATTTTAAAAATATTGGCATAAAAATCATCAAAAATTGGGGCGAAGTTGGCGAAACTTGGTGTTAATAATTGCAAAATGTCTGGAGGGGTGTACCCTAGCCTTCCACTCGAGCACCTTCGCAGCATGAAAACACGCGAAGACACACAATGCACAACAAACGCAGTAGAGCATCGCTTTCCATTGCACACGCTGAGAAGTGCCACTTTAAATAGTAAAGGGTTAGGCCCACCAAAACACGTTTTATCTCGGCGCTTACAGTTTCGGCGCGGGCACCGCCGCCACGGGTCGACGCTGCTACTATGAGAGGACGCCACCTCGAACGGGTAGGTCCGACGACTAGTAAGAAATCCTTTCTACTCCCACCACTGTGAGCATATTATGGAAACAATTTTGGAGATTCCGGAAGAACAGTTGCTCCCTAATGCCTATAGGATTTGTATTTGTATTGCTCGCTATTCACCAACAAATTTAGTAATAGGAACGACGTAAACAAATCTGGTCCAGAATAGTTTTGCGAAATTTAATCGATCAAAAATCGTCATCTAGCAATTTTATAGGAAACAGCGAAATCCAATGGTTGATGGGATCACCTTAATTAAATCTATCATTTCGCGCAAAACACAGTCCTAGCTATAATCGTCGCTAATAAACTACACTACACAGTATGTCGATCCATCGCACAGTAAAATCATTGCCAAACATTTATGCGGCGTTTACGTTATAAATGATCCTCCTATGAAAATTTTGTTCACCATAAGTGTCTCTGCCACCATCCCTTTTACATCGTGTCTCGTGCGCTATATCGTTTCTGATTGTATTATAAATATAGTATACATAGGGAGTATAGTATCGGTAATGGTATGGTGTAGACTACACTGTAATTTTTCAAAAAGTTGGGTTACCCTGGCCAATGTATTTTTAGTTTCCGAAACGTATGCTATACCATTCCCGATATACCAAGCCTGGGCATTACCCTAAAGCTAAGGTCCCTATATAAGCGCTATACTAAGCCATACGATAGAATACTGAAATACGTATATTGCATTTGTTAGTGGAAATTCGATTCCAGAAAAGTGCAGGGCAGAAGCCTTTTTGTAACAAATCAATAACCTGTTATATTTTAAGCTACTCGCAAATCATACCTTGCTACAAACTCTAATCCAGGGCTTGGGCTGTCAATGATGAAATATGTGCATAGGCGAAAATCCAAGAGGTATCAAGGATTAGCGCCACGTTTAAAAATGTGAGATATTCTCTGCATTCCAAGACGCTATTAATACGTTTGTCTCTTTAATCAGCCAAAATGCTATTCACATGTAAAGATACCTACCGTTGTAACAGGGCCATTCCGGCCCGTTACGTTTGTTTGTGCTTTTACGAAGTCTAGTTATAAACTCAAAGACGCCTAAAAAGGCCTACAAATAGAACTAGCACACCCTAAAATCAGCTGATATGTTCGTCATGTAACCCAGTCCCATAACGTCATGAGCTCGTACTGCTTACGCATACCTGAATATAACTTGTCCGTTATTTGTCCGTAATTCTGTTATGTTTTTTGTGTGCGCCGTACGTAAACGCTTTTCGTGTTGCCATGCTTTGTCCGATATGCATATATATTTTGGGGGCAAGTACTTTTCTTGTTGTATCTATGCATGTACTAGGATCAAGAATCGAACCGAAAGAATAGGAATAGTAGGATTGAGTCATTCTTGAAAATTCCTATGACTCATTTACGATAAGTTGAGGGCAGGTTGACTTAGTCTTGTCCGGCTATCAAAGTGGATTCGATGGACATTGCTATTGTACGAGCTAGCTATATATGTTTTCCTTGCAGCCATATGTAGCTCTCTGGATAATCTGTCTAGTCTAGGCTTACTCTATCGGACAAAATTTATAATCAGCGCACCCTGTTTATGTAAACCCTCATAGTCACGTAAGACTCTTCTAGTTGTCCGGGGTGTCTAGAAAAGCTATATGCGGAAACGGTGTGCGCTTCATGAAACTGTTGGACAACTTAGAGTCATTTTGCGCACTACTTAAAACGCCCATCTAGGCTTTTAAGGACTTCTACCGGAAAGGAGATTGTGTCGCTACCCGTTGAGCTTATACTGTCACCATTATGACCGTGAGGGAATGGGATGTCTATCGACTGTTCACCAAGAGATGAACGGTAATTGCGCTAAAATGCTCGACAAACAATGGAAAATAAATCCACTAACTTGAAGAATTTTAGTAACTGAGAGAACCCGACGCGGCTTCGACGAGTCGTAACTGGTCGCCAGTTAGAAAGTCCAATTTACAGCACGAATATTTTTTGGTGCAAAATTTAGTGAGTTTTCCTAAAGGAAACCGGTCCATGGGTCAGCGAGATATCTTAAGAAATATATTCTCTCCTTGCCGAAACAACCGCTACTTACGATATGTCCGGTTGTTGCTGTCACTTGATCCCACTCCGATCGAAAATGGAGGGTCTAGTCGTTATCTAAATCTTAACTGCTGTCTTCTTTATTCGTGCGCGAGTCTCACCATATCAACTCTTGCCTGTTTTCTCCCTTTTTCGAGTCGTGCTGAGCCATACTGCTGACGGATTTAGAATGAATCGCCTACAACTATAAAGATCATCAATTTGCAACTCTTTGTGATTTTCAACCGAATACTCTAAACCGGTACATCAGGTGTCATTGCGTTGCTTAGATGAACTATAACTAAGTTTTTATATAGTCAAATCTTATTCTGTTCTTTGTTCAATGTGAAAAACGCAACGAAAGTTTATCTTCACCTTTTGACATCTATAAAATTCTTAGATCGGAAGCGTTGTCACCGCTCCTTCCGCTTCCAAGATCATCTCCGGAAAGATTTTCATATCTAATCATGTGGTCCGGACAGTAAAGGTTCCAAAGAGCCCAGTTGGCTCTCGAACCTCCAAGCCGTTGCGCCGCTATAAAAATTTCATCTCCGTTTTGCATTTCATACTATAGTTGGCATAAAAGTCGAAGTCTTTTATCTCCAACTCGAAAGTGTGTAATTTACCCCTGACTGTGTTCAACTTGTCGACAGATCTTCAAGTACACCCGGTGGTTCTCTGTTCACCTCGCCGTTAATTCGAGACAACCGATAATAACGCCGCCACTTTTATCATCAAAGCTTTCTTTATTTTTTACCCGCGGGACAGGAGTGTTACTTCTCATTAGAGCCGCCTTTTAATGGCGAGTCCGACGATCGCCTGGGAGCATTAATCTGCCCAGCTATTAGAACGGGAGAGCCCGCTAGAGCTCCCTACACTAATATGTGTAGGTCACTCTGAGTGGATCAGGTCCCTACGTTGCGTCTAACACCCTTATATTTAGTATCGTTCAAACCCATTCTTCGTTCTGGAGCCGAATTTTACCCCAACCCACCAAAAGTTTTTTTATGAAGCTCATGGCTCCAGACCCTTCCCGTACATAGTTTTCTTTCTTTCTTTCCACTCTCTATTCGATCTCTTCGGTCGGTTTTTTTTTGTTGGTTGTCGTGCCTGTTTGTTGTTTTTTTGATTGCTTGGTTGACCTTTTGGTCTTTTCTCTGCGTCGTGCTTCCGTCTTTCCTTTCTTTCTTCCAACTTTTTTCTTTTTTTATGCTCTCTGTGTTCTCTTGCCCATATGCTCTTGCTTTCTTTATCTTATATAAATATTAAATCATAATTAAATGTATTAACTAAATAAGATTAATATTTAGTAATAGTAACCTTAGATGATACAAAACAATAAGTCCGACTAGACATATATGTATATGTAAATACAATATCAGTATATACAATAAAAACAAATTCCAACTAAAAATTCACGAACTACGAATTTTAGTTTTATATACATGTATATCGGCACATACGGGAACAGGAAGTAGGTTTGGATTCCGGTTGTGGCCCTGGTCTGTCCCGGGCGGGGTGCTTTTCCGGCGCGTGTTTCTTCGGAGGGTGCCCCGTCGCTGTCCCCCGGGAGCGTCCCCATCTCGTGGAGCGTTCGCCCTACAAGCGTCCGAAGTTGGCATACTTTGGCGTAAGAAAAAAATAAAAACATCTGCTAAACCTAATGGTAAACGTGTAATGCTTGCAGTAACATTCATGGGAAGATCGGTATGAAACTAGGTCGAATGTTCGAAATTAGGTGTGGGTAAAATATATGTATTTCGAGGATTAACTTCTCATTATAGTCTGAATTAATATCTTAATAATTTTAATAATAATTTTAATAATGGTTTGGGCTTAGATTTTTTTGATTTCGGCACCGTCTAGCGTCCAGAAGTAAACATAAGATTAGGACCCCAAGAACAAAAGGCGAAATTTCAATCTTCGCCCCAATTTGGCAGATGGTTTCTTATAGTTTTCTGACTCCTAAACGGGCTGATAGGAAAAATTGATTGACTTCTCCAACTTTTCAGATTGTCGGTTGAACAAGATTGGAAAATGAGGGCGACGCACTATCGTCTCCCACTGGACTGCGACTAAAATTCGTACGGTTGGATAGCGTTAAAATAGTCGTGGTTAATACGGCCAACCGTCTAGAAATGCGAATCAATCTGAGTTCGACACCACGAAGTTCGCTCAATTCTACTGACCGGCGCGGTGGTCACTTTAGCTAGTATTTACATAGCTTTTGGCTTATATTTCGCACAACGACTTGGTTCGGATGGTGCGTCGAGAGGAATCCATTTTGGTGTCCAGTGCCACGTGAAACGATACAAACTAGTGTTAACGGTAGAAAACTCTAAAATATTCACCTGTATACTCACATGCACGCCCCATATTCATCGTTGAGCTCCGTAGTCTAATCGACTGGGGTGACCATTCAGGCGTTGAGACCCATTCTATAAGGCCTGAAATATGTATATATGTACCTCTCTTCCTCCGAGATAATGTCTGTTTGAGTTTTGATTTGACTTGTTTGTTTAGCTTTATCTTACGTACATTGTGTTCGACAGACGTACCACTTTGATGGAGGAAGTTTATCCTCGCGGCGGCGAGGATTGATGAGCATGAAAACAGACAGATAATCACTACAAAAGGCAATTTGATGCGTGGAGTCTCTTTTTGAACGATGACAGCGAATGTGTGTTGACGACGTCTAAGGACAGCAAACATTGACGGCATATTCGACATGTGGCCGAACAAGTGCGCGATAAAGTGCTAACCACACTTTTTTATTCCAATGCTGAATAGTTCGTTTTAGCAGGTACACAACACGGATCCCTCTGGCTGATAATAGGGCGCAATGTTCCGAAAATTTTAGGTTAGAGCACATTAGGACACCTTGGTCTTTTTGCTCCGTAGATATACCTAGCAAGTTCTTCATGAGCGAATAGGCTACTTGGGGATTGTTAAAACCACAGTGCATTACGCTGCATTTGTCACTGTTCACAGCTAATGACCATTCCCAATTAGATAAGCCATCCAAATCTGCCTGCATGGCATCAAAGCCCCAATCTGGGAACGTCTTAATAATACGTCGGGCAAGTCGAATGTCGTCGGCAAATTTGTAGATGGCTCCGGAAACATAAACGTCTATGTCGTCAACAAATATTAAAAACAGCAGCGGTCCCAGTACTGTTTCCTGCGGCACTCCGCTTGGCAAAAAATAGCAATTAACCACGGCAAAATACAGTTACAACTGCGGCAAGTGTCCTGAGACGCGTAGTAAATGTTTAAATGACGCCAGCGACTGCGCTTCGACAACATACGGAGGGAGATTGTTCCAAAAGTTCACAACTCGATGACTGAAGTAATGCAAGTGTTTCATTGTTTTTGGAATGTCGGGCGGCTTTATCTTATAGCAGTGATACCGTGTGTTTGGATTGCCATGTACAAATAGATTTTCAAAAGGCAACTTAATTTGATAGGTCATTATTTGGTAGACAAGTATCATGTCCGATCTCAGGCATCTTGTTTCAAGCGTCTGCAAATTAAGATAACGGAGACGGTGCTCATAATCCAAATGGCTGATGAAAGGTAATAGTTTCGTCACTCTACGCTGAACAGCCTCTACGGGTATAATATGTTTTTCGATAGCACGGAGACCACACCTGCGTCGTATATTCTAAATTTACGTACCAACGACGTAAGCAGAAGCAATAACGATGAATTCGTTAGATTTTTGAAGTGTCGTTTAATCATCCCATACACTTTGTTACCAGCTGTAACAGCGGCGTTACACTGCTCCTCCCATTTTAAGTCGTTGCTGATGATAAAACCTACATCGCGTAAGACTAGTTTCACTTAGCTGATCCCCATTCAGTTCATACGCAAATTTAGGATTATTTGCTCCAAAATACATCACGAATGATTTGGCAGCGTTGAATTCTGTTGCATTGTTAGGAGACCAATCACATAACAAGGTTAGAATGTTCTTGAGATTGAGAGCATCCGAGGTGCAAACGGTAGTTCTAAGGCGAGCAAACACTTTGATGGCGTCAGCAAATTTAAGGAGTTGGTTATCATCGCTCGCACAATAATAATAATAATAATAATAATAATAAAGAAACATTTATAAAGCGCCCTTTTCGCCGGAGCGTTACAAAAGCGCTGACAAATTACACATAAGAAAACACAAACAAGGAATATACAAACCACTAATACATAGACAATTGAAATATTCAGAACAGGTACAGTGACAATACCGTTTATTTACATATGTACATTTTAATACACACAATCAAACAAGATCTAAGCACTGGTGAATTGTCATTGACGAGGAAATAAGTGAGTTTTAAGTTTAGATTTGAACGCAAATAGCGTTAATTCAGAGTCCCTTAATGATCGCGGTTATGTGTTCCATAGTGAGGGCGCTTGAAAGGCGAATGTTTTTGTTCGTGTGCCGTGTGTTTGGAGTAAACGTTCACTCGATAGGCGCGGTGTCGCTGCTGAATGAATAATCGTCGATATCGTTGATGTACAGAAGAAATAATACAGGGCCTGCAACGGATCTCTGTGGCACACCACTACTTACGTTTACGCTAGCCGAAGTGTTGCCCTTTATATAACTCGCTGTGTTCTGCCACTGAGGAAACTCACAAACCATCGGATTGTCTTTGGACTTAAGCCAAAGAACGACAGCTTCTGAATCAACCGAGTGTGACTAACAGAGTCAAAAGCCTTTTTGAAGTCCAAATAGATTCAGTCAGCACTGTCCCCGTCGTTGAGAGCCCCAGTTATATAGTCGACATAAGTCAGCAGTTGCGTGCAGCATGGCTTTCCGTGACGAAAACCGTACTGGGTTTCGTTAATTACATCAGTTGCAGTTAAATAAGACATGAGCTGATCACATATAATTTGCTCCATAATTTTACTACATTTGCAAGTAAGACTTGCAGGTTGGTAATTTGCTACGTTATCAGCTGGACCCTTTTTGTGTAACGGAACGTTTGCTGTCAGCCATTCTTTAGGTAAAACACTCGAATTGTACGATGTCGTAAATATCTTTGTTAATGGTCCTACAATTGCAGATGACATGCCTAAAGCTACTGGAAAATGTTTCAGAAAATTGTAGCAATAAGTAGGGTGACGCGTATTCATATCTCTAATAGCTTACGTTCCAGAATATAGAACTTAAAACGAGAACGCACTAATTAGCAGCTAACTACAAAAGATTAAGTTCAGAATTTTGGGACATGGGAAACCTATTGCTGGTGTTAGTTTTGTTCTAACTTGTGCGGTTTTGTGATATCCACATATGCGTAGCATATCGACGTATGCTATCCAGAGCTGGTAGACTGTGTACGCAAAAGGGGTAGGTGTACTTATGCTTCACTACATTCTGCAATTCGACAGAGTTACGAGTTATTTTGAATCAGTATTTGCCTCTATATACGGCGTACGAGCGAAATATCGCTGCACAATTTCGATAGTATTGACCAGACCAGAGTGGAATATATATTTGAGTGGTGGTGCTTTTGTAAGTGCGCACAAGGATTGTTATATTGCTTATTAATAACCGGCGAAATAGTATATTTATTATTCGATAGGGTTTTTCGGAAACATACCTACAGTGTTATGAAGATTTAAGGTCTTTTGTTATAATGATACCAAGGTTTTGTAATTATCATCCGGTGGGACAAATTCGTCGTTAAGTGCACATATACTGCGCGTTAGAGTTATTTCCTTCTAGACGTAGAATACTGCACCTTGACGGTGAAATTTGTGACTGCCACAGATCAGCCCAACCTTGCACTCTGTTCAGAGAGTATTGAGTATTCTTTGCAATGCAAGTTTGGGATGAGAGCATGACAAACTTTGGTAATTGTCGTCGGCCACCAATAACAGTAGGACAAATGTTGCAAACATTGACAGCGTTGCCTCACAACGTATATGACTTAACGTATAGGTATAACTAAATGTCAAACTTCTTTCTTGGCCTATCCTAATAATATTAACGCTATGATAATATCTTGATCAGTTTGAAGATGTTTTAGCTGCTAGAGGCCTAATATTAAATATAGACCTGTCTGTAGCAATTTTACGCTGTCAATCAGATGTCAATGATGAAACGACGGGTAGACAATTTTTCTTCGGGAGGTAAAAAGAAACGCAGCGAATTTGAAGCAGAACTTAAATTGATTATTCATAGCAAAGTATGTTTGCACAATTTAATTGTACATTTTACGTTTCGAAAGTATCTAGCGTAAAACAGCATTTACAGGCTGTACAATGTTGGTAACTATATTACGAGGTATATAGTAGCCCGCACGCAAGAAAGGGAAAAATGATAGCTTACTTTGGTGCAATTGCTACTGAGATCACAGCAGCAGTGGTTACAGAGCAGCAACCATCTGTCAAAATGCAATTAAAACAACCGACTCCAATCCAATAAACCACCCCGACCTCACCCCTGCAACAATTTCAAGAGTCTAGATCATTTCAGCAACCATCTTCCAAAAATTACTACAACAACCGACTCCAAACCCACAAACCATCCAACCTCACCCTATGTAACAATCCGTATGATCTATACCATAATAATATTTTTTGGGTAAACTTGCTAGTTGGCGGCCTTTGAGCTATTTTTCACCATATCTCGCCCCTATAGTGTCCAGCGGAGCCCCTGTAAGGCTGTCTGGCCTATGGCACGCCCTAAGGATTCCGACGACGATGGTGAAAACGATGAAGTGGTTTATTTGATTGTACATATGTGTGACCTGGCTAGTCCAAACCTCGGAAATTATAATAGCCGGGGGCCAATTTTTTGCCGGATTTTGTCGCGTTTAGACGTTTATTTTTTCAGGAGGGGGAATTTAGCCGGGGGGTAGGAGCCTGGGGTACCTCCGTTTTGTCGGGGTGCAGCCGAAAATGCCGCCCACTCCCGCCCCGCCCCACGTTGGACTAGCCAGTGTGACCGATGTGTTTTTTTTGAAATTGGATATATACTGTATGCCATGGAACCCCTCCTTGACGAGCTATGCATGATATCGTGATTTTCAACGTAACGTTCTGATTTGTTGCATTTCTTGTCGTAAAGGTTTTCGAGGATGCTGGAAACGTTGGAATAGTTCATTTTAACGTATCTGTGACTGATGTACGTTTTTGGAATGCTACTCTATCGAATGTTGCTGAAGTCATTTTAAGTTACCTCATATTAAAAACATATCGCCTATGGGTTACTAATGAAGAACACAGTGGCTATTTCTGAATATATCAAATGGCTGATGTGAAAGTGTATCCATTAGCAGTGCACCCAGTGACACGACGCTTAAACTGTATCACGACTCCTGCCCTTAGACACCGCTTATCTCATTCATATCAGACTGGGCGCGAAATAACAGGGAGTCAAATAGAAAATTGTTCGATGGCGAGCTATCACGGTGAAGCATTAAACATATTTTATGTTTTTGGTTGGAGAAAGCCCCTGACACTAATCGACACATTCACACTTTCGTAGTAGATGCCGCTATACAACCGAGGGCAAAGCGATAAATTGACGATTTGTTATCATTTAAAGTATTGATCTGTCGAATGCAGAAAAGCTGTCATACCATAATTATGTGCTGCACCCGCGGTACCAGAAATTATGTTTGGGATATCATACAAAAGTTATGGTAGTTTTAAGGACAATTAAGTAGGTTTTCAGCTGTGAAGTTTGTTTGGTTAAGCAGTGCATTATTTTTTAGTTTTAAAACATTAAGTTTAAAATCACGGAACTGCAGCTCTAAACAAGTTGATGAATGCTAGCCTGGCTAGATAAATAAGCCAGACGAAGCTTATTTCAGAAAAAAATTGTTTTTGTAAATATGACTATTACTAATATAATTAAAACACTGACATTTATTTTAGCTTAGGCATCGATTGCACGAAAGGCATCAAGCAGGAATCGATACAGGACTAATATAGATATTGCTACAGAAAAATTTTCTTCAGATTCATCATTTTTTGGTTGTGACGTTTTATGCAAAATAACGCGTTCCCATCATTTTATTCTTTTAAATGCCACTTGTAGTCGCTAGCGGCATAATATTGGGCCCTAGCGCTTGGAGGGTGGATGTTAGGCAAAAATACCATTGATTTGCCTGTGATCAAAAATCCCGAAAACTTATAGGCCCATTGTAGGTCTCGGCTTGTGAAACGCTAGAAAGACTGCCATTAGTGAAGTTCACACTGATATTTTGTTGCTTCCACTGTTTCGTAATTTGATATATATTTTTAATGCAAAGTTTTTGCTTTAGGCTGCTGGAGCTGTTATTGGCAAAGGTGGCGAAAATATCAAACGAATTCGTGAAACGGTGCGTTTCTACATGAATGAATTTGTTTTGTATTTTACATATATATTAAGTCTAATCATTGTGAATTTTCAAAAGTGTTGTACTACCAAAAGACTTTTCTTTGGATTTTGGTGTGAGGCGAAAAATTAAATTTCTGTCAGCTAAAGTTTATTCTGTTGTTTTAACTAGATATTAGTTATATACGCTAGGCTCACTTCCTAGCGGGCTTAGTTGGAACCAGATCTTCGATTTATTTGCGCAACCTGGTCTTACCAGTAAGGTAAAATTAAACAACTATTAATGAACTTCTTATTGGTTAATAATGGGTATATGTGGTTCATTTACCAGTTAAACACGGCGCTTTTATTTTAAAACTATGTTGGGTGCTTTGCTACCGCATGTGACGCGCTGCACCACTGGGTCCTACAAAATAAATTTTGTTAAAATTATAATTTTCTTGTGATTTTATAAATTTCGAATGTTACAGCCTAATTTGTTACTTTATTAGATTATCATCAGCAAGTCCTGTATGATTACAGGCAAATTCTGTTCAAAGTGACCGCGAATTTTTTAACTTGCATCACGAAACAAAAAGCGATCAGTTTTGAAAACTTTTCAGTTAATATGGTTAGGCAACGTCAGCCTATCAAAAGGCATGTAACCCGGCCACATGTATTGTGGATTATTGAAAAAGACACGGGCAAGAAATATAGCATTGCCACAAGATCTGGCATTTTCCCGACACCACCTATGCCTCCACTTTTCATGTAGTCCCCACCTTTCCATGTTTGTGAGAAGAAGCGACTAATGTGCTGAAAATTTCAGCCACTGATTCTCCTAATGTACTGCGCGTGTATTGTCTTACTGTGCCTTGAAAAAGGGCTTAGGGAGCTCAATGTCTAACCTCAAAATACATAAACACAGACACCACGCTTATTCGATCCCCAGTTCCCGTCACTGAGTGTATTACTGTTGTTACACAGTCCTCAGCAATGTGAAATATTCGAAATTGCATTATGTTGCGGTATCACAAGCATAAGATTTAACTGATAGACACATTTCTCAGCATAGTTAACAAATACTGGACTATGGAGTTCTTCAAAAATTATAAATATGCTAATGTTTGATTGATTAGCGTTATTTCTTTGTGCCTTATGAACTGTTTAGTGGAGGTCGATAACTGTTTGTTAGTAACTTGAAAGAGCTAACCAAAGGTTTATTATGAGCGAGCAAAAACACAGAATATATTTCCTTTTTTGTTATAAAATAGCATCAAGAATATCGTTTCAGTTATGGTTTAGATTGTTGGAAGTGTAAAACTTTTATTACAAAATACGCTACACAGATGTCCAAAGGACATGAAACCGGAACTTCGATTCCTGTGAAAGTTAGCTGAAACTTGAATTGCGGTTACTCCCAGACCAACAGTGTTACGTTTTCACCAAGGTTCCGATACCGGGGTGACCCCGACTTGGCTCGCCTCGACCCCGACATGCCAGCTCCCGACCCCAATATTTTTAAACATTGGGACAGTGAAATGTTTGCCTTTGCACTTTGAACTTTCCATCAAAATTTTTTAAAAATTCGTTTTTATGCCAGTAACACGCCTTTGATCTAATTTCAGTCTGCATTTACGTATAAATTAACCATGATTTCTAAAAAATGAGCTTGCAACTTAACAATGTCAAAAAAATTGATGTTCCAACATCATTGACCCCGGTTTGTTTGCTCCCTCAGGCCCCGAGGCCAGAGATGACTTATTGTTTTGGAGGAGTTTCGGAACTCCGTTTATACATGTTGCCTCTTTAATCTAGATCTTTGACTAAGTGGTGTGGATGAACTCCTGAGTAAATTATTTCAAATTTTTATGTAATTTCAAAAATTTCTCGTCGCCGGTAGGAGTAGCACTTGGCCAAGTGATGTTAACCATTGCAATATTCTGGAAGCCCGGTGTTCTATTTGTGTAATTTTATGATCTTTTGGAGAAAAACTGACACCGATTGATTACTTTGTCAGCTTCGCCAGATTTGATTCCAAACATCTTGCTAACAGCATCTCTTCTTCGTGGAAAGATATAACCTTGATGTTGTTCAAATTTTAGTCCTAAGAGTCAAAATTTGGCTAAATACCCCGCAAATCTAACATTGACATAATTTATACTAGGTTGGTTTCCTGCTTGCTGCAGATGAGTGATACACTTGATAAATAAGATTAATTGAGATGTAAATTTTTATGCTATGAGTCAGTTTAGCAAAGTACCCCACAAAGCTGAAATTGGCGTAATTTATACTAGGTTGGTTTGCTGTTGATGATTGATGATCTAGATAAATAATATTAATTAACATGCTTTGGGATTAAAATTTTAAGCCTGGGACGGGAATACTCAAACCTGTGGCACTTAAAAACGTCAAATTTAACCATTTTTAAAGTTTGATATACATAGAAAAGACACAAATTTCTTTTGGGTCCAGAACTTATACGCTGGGTCTAGACTTACAATTTTTGGCTCGAGAATTTCGCGAATTTTTACGCAATAACGAAACGCAATTTTACATTATATTTATTATATAATTACAAATGATAAATTATTCTCTGCCTGTCTAAAGCCAGGATAACGGATGAGTGCCATCCATGAAACCAGCAGCAAGCAACTATATGCACATACTATAAGTACCAACGGATGAAAGTCTGCGCTTTCTAATAGAATTTTTTAGCAAATTATATGTCTCCGAAGCCGAAACTGCCCTGAGTCCAACAGAAATTTTTTGCGTATACGTAAAAATATTTGAGTCCAGACACACCTGTGCACCTAAAAAACCTTGGCTGCATACAATGAAATGAATGGTATTTGCGTAGTTTGCGTCTATACGCCAAACGGTAGGGCGTATAACGTTGGAGATTGTTCTTAAAATCTTAAGTTGGTTTCAAGATTCTGATTGGTAAATTTAGAAATTTTCAGCTGTTTTGTCATTGCAAAACGAATGATGTTGTTCTTTGTGGTTTTGGAATATGTACTGTTTAAGAGTGCGACGATTGAAGTAGTATTTCTTCTGTGTGATCTTGGGATCTGGGAAACGACAGTTTCGGAGCGCAGAATAAGTAGATACATTTGAATTCCATTGGACATACTTTACGTGACTATCAAAGATATGTTGCTTGTGACACGAATAAATTCAAGCGTTCTCAATTTACAAATTAAGTTGTGTTGCAGTGCTAACCGGCCACTCTCCAAGTCACAAGTGGTTATAGCTGTGTTATTGTTTCTACGCGCTCGTGTTCGTTAATTTCATATTATTTTAGGCGGTGTGAAAAGCAGAATGTATTATTCATTTGGAAAGTGTCTTGAAACTAAATACTTTATCATTTTATACCATGTTGAATTTGATCTTTTTGTGTGAAATTGCCTGGCAGAAGTGATTCGCTTGTAGTTAGCAATCTGAGTTTTGAGTATTTCGTAGTGACAGTACCACAACAGGAAGTTTTTTAAAATTTGTCATAAATCAGGCGTGTTAATAGTTTGAAAATATATAATTTAAAGTTTTGAAGTGTCTAATTTTCTTTAACAGCTATAAATAGATGATTATATTGCTGTTTTATATTTAAAATCCATACTTGACGTTTAACTATTGTGCATCTATTATTTAATTTTATTTGTATATCTATAAACATGTCTAACCAGAATGAGATTTTTTTCATATACTGCCCGTTATCGTGTCCAATTGTCCTGCCTTATCCAAACGCCATGAACGGTCTATGTCAATCAATGATGAATCCTGAACTGATGACAACCGGCCAACCATACCAAGTGAAATCACCAAACCTCGTCCATGGGTATGACCGAACCAATCTTGCGTGCGCCGTGCTTCCGTGGTGGATATTTCTTGCCTTTGCGACTTATTACGATTTGACCTTGTAATTGAAATGATTTTAATGCCTGAACTATAATCCTTGTTATCGGAACTGATATTATGACCGACGGAAATTGAACCTGACCAACCAACCATCATTATGTTATGATGTTGATTGAATTGGTCTCTTCAGTATGAAGGCGTATCGATCAATGTCCCAGATAGTAATAGCCCTGACCGGTATGCATAGGTTATGTTCCTATAAAAATTTAATTTTTCGTTTGATATATACTACACATTTTGTAAACGACTAAACAAATCATAGCTGTTATTTATATAGTTAAAATGTTTTAAATTTCTAGGGTAAAGGGTAAATGCTTATATGAACCGCATTAAACGCAATTTAATCTTAGCGAACCTAGCGAGCGGAGTTTATTTCAGTAGTGTTCAATTAACTTCTAAAAATTGATCCGTCCGTGACACTCATAAGTCTTCACTAGGTATCACAGATTTCTCATAAAACTCGAACTGGAGTCTTTTTTATTTTGGCAATATGGGTTCATCCAATATTTAAGGAATATATAACTCTTGCTATAGACATCGAATGGATAGATGGAGGCCGCCTCTATCTCCGGATGGCAGATTCCTGCTATCGAGATTGCAACCTTCGCTGTGCCACCTTTTTGTTATAGTGGCATTGACCTATGAGCCAAGATTTACAATATATCCTGAAACAAAATTTTAACGAAATGAGTTGGACATCGTGGGGTCAGTGACGGGTTTATGATTTAGGTGTCGAAGTTACGTAGGGTTAGGGGGGTAAACTGCCGCCGGGGCCCTCAGCTCGTAGATACCTCTCTCGAACATTTTTGCTAATTTTTGTTACAATTTTTCGCGCGCCGTCAGTGGCCGCCGGAGGGGGTGTGCGGAGCCTTCACGGGTAAACATGGCTTGGGTTTTCGACCCTTAGAAGGTTACCCCTGTCCCCATCGACACGTATGGTGTATATATAGGTTATGTAATGCATTAAACGCGTTGGAGTCGTTGCTTTCAGTTCATATTCAACATCACAGGGGATGACAAAAAATTTTGTACCAAAATATATTGTGTCACTGTTAGGATAGTTCAACGCTAGGAGCTGACATCGTTAACAAACGACTCTTTCAATTATAATTTTTCTTAAAAATTGTGATTCAGCAATTTCGAATGTTATCGTTTTTTGTTCATTGGAGGAAGACATAAAGGATCATGTTATTTTAATATATGGTAAAAATGGTAGTAGCCTTATCATTAACACATTACATGTGTATTATTGTTATTGTGACACTTTAAATGGTGCTCTATAAGCTGCATTTAAGATCTTGCATTACGCATTAAGGCAGATTGGTCGCTGTTTTTTGTCAATGTGGGAGTAACTAGCTAAGTTTTGAAATTTTGGCCGCTTTTTGCATGAATCTAAATTTGCATAATTGAAGCGAGTGAACCAAATCGAGCGAAGTTTCCACCTGTAGCTTTGCTTTGAGCAAAAATCGTAAAAAAACTATTTGCCCGTCTGCGGAAATCATTACTCATCACCGGATGGATGGATCGTCACAAATTCAGTCTATTTGTGCCAGGTATATTTTTTTCAAATTTGAATCTGGGTGCTTTGCTGGGTATTTTCGATTTTAGCTGGGTATTTTCAGTAGTAGTTGGGTAAAATTTTTCGCTAGAAACTTACGCTTTAACTTAAATATTTGAGGCACAACTAAAAGATATTTTGAATTCGAGTGGAATGAGAGAGCGAAGCGAGCTCATTCCACTCGCGAGCGAGTGGAACGAGAATTTTCAATTTTGGCTCTGGAGGGCGGGTTGAGGAGGTGCTGTCTGTGTGTGCCTGTCGCACCTGGATCTCGATAATGGTTGGGCGGATTTTGATGCAAGTTAGCTCATTCGAACCGCAATGTCGATTTAGGTGTAGTGACGGAGCTCGATTTTTGAATTTTGCCTGTGCTAAAAGTTATGGGGCAAAATGACGTCATTTTGGCCCATTTTTTGGGTACCCCTCCGGTTTTTGCAACTTTTCTCAATACGTAAACGAGATATCCGCAAACTAATAGGTCTATTCCATGTAGCTTTACCAGTGCTTTCCAATGATATATAACAAGTTTTTCAAGTACTTCCCAATCTGGAGTCTATAAGCTTATATTTGGCGCCAAATTTCATATTTGGTGAAAAGTCGTGGGAAATGCACCTAAATGTGTGTTTTTTGTTGCTTTTAGTGTCTTATATGGGGTTTTCTGGGCCAACAAGCTCATTGCGAGTGTAAAAAATATTGTGTGGCAAATATTTTTCACACTTCGGCTTCATACTTGGTATGAAAAATGAGATTTTTCTCAAGTGTCGGTTTGAATTTTTTAACATTCCTTTCACGGTCACTTTAGGGTTTTATTGAATTATTAAATTGTTAGTTCATTGTTTTTGTACTCGTTGTATGATGTTTTGTGTACTGCATACGTTGGCTATCAAAAGAGGCTGGCGTAACTATGACTCATCACTCACGGTATTTATAATGCTGCACCTGCGTACGGTGTGTAGGCTTTGTTTGAGTGTGCTTTCTACAACAGACTTCGGGGGATTGTTCTCACCACTCGAATTCTGGCTCGCAAGCGAGCTTCACTACTTTTAATAGTGATTTATGCATTTAAAATAATTCATTATTAAGTATTACAATTCTTATGTCAAGAGATATACAGCAAATTTAATAGCTTTTGTATTGAATATCATAATATGAATAAGTTTGTGACTAAAATACGAAGAAACAAGTAAAAAATGTGTTATTTTTTCGAGACATATGTGCAAAACAGTGTGTATTTTTCTGGGTATTTTCAAATTTCGTTGGGTAAATACCCAGTAAAATACACAAAAAACACCCTGATTTGTGCCTTTTCATTAGAGCCGCCGACCACGTCTTCCGCATCGAAATGGGCCCAAATTGATTAAGGGTCACATTTTTCGAGGTTTGGCCATCCGGGCATTTATCTTTCGCTACCTATATTTCAAGATAGAGGCTTCACAGCGAAAAACGGATACAAAATCCCCACATAGAGTGCTACAAGTTTGCTGCTCTATAGTTTTTGTGAGAGATGCTATTTTCGAGCTATGAGCTGTTATTCAACCTGCGGCGCGGTACCGGCGCAAATTTTGGTATCGAAAATACTCAAATTTCGCTACTTTTCCAATATAGAATTGTATTATGTATTAGGTCAATCGAACGTGTATATAAGTTTTCGGAGTTGCTGTATATACACGATAAAAGCAATTATATTTGCGACATATCCATTAAATAGGCAAGTCTTGACGAGGTTTTATACGTATCAGAGACTTAAGGTCACTTCTGACCCTTAATAATGCTGGAGGTCGTAATTAGAGGTCAAGACCATGACTTTTGCAGATATCGAAATTTTTCTCGGAAATTGAAAATTTTTAGCCAAAATTGATTTAAATCGGCAAAATTTTAGCTAAAATTAAGGACATTAGGCAAAGTTCGGGGTAACTGGCGAAGACAAATTTGTGGTGATCAAAATTGAATATTTTAGAGGGATTAGGGAGGGAGGGGTGTCTGTTAGGAGTCAAGCAGCGCCAATGAGTGGTATAAAAATTCCGGTTAGGGGCACCAATGCGTAAAAATCACTCTTCAAATTATTTTTCTTGAAATATGCTATTTATAAATTTCAAATGTGTTTGTATTTTTGGCTATTGGAAAGAGAAATAGAGTTCTACGGTTTGATATGATTAAGACGACCTTTGTGTTGTCATTGAAGTATTGCCGGTGTATAATTGCTATCATGGGACTTTAAGCGAACTTAGGTATCTGAATTTGGAACGACAAAATAGACCCAAACGCACAGTAGCTAGACCCCTCTGTTTTCCCTCGCTATGGGAGCTAATAGTATTCACAGTAGAAAAACTATATATAATTCTTATTCCATATCTTCTTACATGTGGAAGCTGGGCTGTTTGATTAAGAGACATTTTTGATAATTAATTGCATGAATTAAAATATGACAAGGAATGTATTTTTGCATTTGTGATGTTAATACCGTCAAAATATAGGTTCTGCTCATGCACTTATTCGTAGTGAAATTGTGATTATTTGAACAAAGCAGTTAAGGCTGATAGCGTTACTGTTAAGGTTGAGTAATGTTTTTGCTTTGGAGATGTGATCGAGTTTTGTGCGCAAATCAATGGCTGCGTGTTTCAAGACAAGTTGCATATTAACTTATATTCACACATATTAAATTCCACATTTTATACTAATGTATCTATCTTCTCCAATGCGGAGCGCGCAAGTGGAGCGTGGGGATTTTCTGTTCCCCCTGGCAAAATCTTTGGCATACCTCGGTGAAAACACTCCCACTTGACATAAAAATTGACAATATCTTTATAAAAATGTCTTCAGACATAGAAATTTTATTCATTTCAGCAAAAAATTAGTTGAAAATTTGGTTTTAAAATTATTAGAGTCATTCATGAATTGTTTTTGCGGGATTTATTTGTAATCTTAACCATTTTCGCTGAATACTATTAAATTTTGAAAATTTCTATATTTGAAGAAGGGACAGTGGGCGCCTGCAGGTTCAAGCCAGTGAGTCTTCCTAGTTCATGCCCCCTGTCAAAATCCCCAAGTTCCCATCCTTGCTTCATGCCCCTAGCAAAGTTTTCGCATGGAAAAACGAGATATAGTAGTCGCCAAAATGGCTATCGCTCACGCAAAAGTAGCTGAAGGAAATTCATAATAAAATAGAGTTTAATAATACATTTTAATACTTTGAAATATCAAGCGAGTTCCTCGCTAGTGGGTGCTCGGAATGCGACAATCATTTCGGACGAGTACTCTTGCTTTTTGTGGCACCTTATTGTACATTCCCATTATTACTGCGTTGTTACATTGACCACCTTCTTTCGAAAAAAAGAAAATTGTATGATGTAATTATCTTGCAGTAGATAATAAATTTGATACGAAAATTCCTGATAAGAAAAAATGAAACTAAATTCATGTTCCTAAATAATCAATCTGCCAAAATAATCATTCCATTGTAAATAAATCTGCGTAGATAACTACTGCTGTTGGCATTAAACACTTATTCTGAATCGTTGTAGTCTATGATCTTGAGTCGATGCGTAAACTACTAGCTGTCATAAACGTAAAAACCTGAAAAAATCGGCATGACATCTTAATATCATTATTTAAACGGAATCCTGCTAAACAATATGACTACAAAGTGGTAACCATTATTGTTTGTAATTTGTTAAACTAGAAACTGGGATCGGTTCTTAACAGCGACGCAATATATATGACGAGTTTTGGAATTTATTAATCAAGATGAAGGGCTAAAAATTGTAATATTTTATATACCGTTGCTTTGCAACCGTGAGGGTTTGGCATTATTTTAGAATTTATTTTAATTAAAATTTTATTATATGTATGTCTTTTTAGTATTTTGACTGTCGGTGCCTCCAACTATGACACCGTTATGGATGTTGCTCGCGATTTAATGGAACGTTTGGATGAAGTAAGCATTCTATATATTTTGTTATCGTAATCATTTGGTTTCTAAGTTTTCCATATACGAACAGGGTCCCCAAAAATGGAATTCTTCTTGGAAATATTATCTCCGTGGAGTTAAAGCAACAATTCCAGCAATTTTGGGTGGACCGTACCTTCATACGTTATTTATTTTTATCCTCAATATCCACCATGTTTGTGAAAGTTTACCCCACTTTCGTCCCCGCTCTCCTAAAACCACCATATTCACATCGGTGGATTAAGCAGTAAAGTGGAGTGGGCGGACGCCCTCCCAGTCAGAATACACACACACATAGCACATAAATGTGAAGTATACGGAACAAGATAAAACGGTTATATAAATATTAGTGGAAATATTTTGAGCAAAAACCGACCCACTGTCGCAAAATTTTAGCAAAACCGCACTCATTCGCTCATCACGAATTGCTGGATCCTCCATTGCATATTAAAGTAAATCTATAGTCACTGAAAGAAATTGCTAAATAATAGATCGAAATATCGATCGATTTCGATTAAACGAAATTTCTATCGGTTTCAATTATCTACGATTTTATCGCAATTAAATAATAAATTTTTAATTTATAAAATTTCTATTATTTTCGGTTAAAAGAAATTTCCATAGATTGCGATTAGACGAAATTTCAATCGTTTTCGATTGCACTTATGTTTGACGGGGACTGTATGATTTATAAATGTCTTTAAAATCATGCTTTCTGCATAGTTAATATTTTTAAATATGGTTTTTGAGCCAACATGTACGTCCAGACTAAAATTTTGTCATCAGACACAAGCTGGACCCAGTATGATTATATCGTAAGTTTTGTTTTAAACGCCATTTTGATAAAGTTATCTGTCGAGGTAAACTTTTTAGCTCCAATAATTTTTCATATTTCTTCGTAATTGTGTTCAATTTTGCTATTTCGGTCATAACTGCTAAAATTTTCCGCCTCTTTCGGTGCGCTGCCGACTTAGTTGTCATGTACATAGTATACGTTTATCTGTAAACGTGTATCATCGTTACAATTGGTTCCTGCTTCAGACCTAAAAATGCCTAATCGTAATCAGACCAATCTGCATCCAGGGTCCATTTTTAAAAAGCCTGCCTCTGTGGGCTCTTCATTCGCTCAAAATTTTGACTGGGAGCATGAATCGGGGTGGCTGGTTTCGAACCAGTGGCGCCTAATTTTGCTAGTAGAAAAACGGTTGAAAATTATGTCAGAAACGCTGCTAATACGATTTTCATGGAAAGAAATAGCGATGTTCAAGCAAATTTTGACGAAATTTTTGGCTTAAAGACAGAATTTTAGCGAGCGGAAACAAAAATACCTTGCCAGGAGGCGACGAACAGAGAGAGTCCGAATTTTTGCCAGTGGGTACGAACCGGGTGGCACCCAGTTTTTTTTGTCAAGGGGCACTAACCGGGGGCGCCTTTTTTTGCCAGGGGCACATGAAAACGTCAGCCCCTCCACCCTTATTTGGAGGGCCCAGCCTCTATTTCTAATGATAAAACGCTATATTGTAGCCTGAAAATATTTGTATTAACAGTCTCTAATTTTTATTGTGTACTGAGAACGAACATGTCCCCAAAAGTTCCTCGGAAGACTACGGACAGGCCAAACTTCCGATATGATTTTCACCTTAAACTTTTAGAAACTGCCCTAACGTTATATTAACAAAACAACGCTAGATGGATGCTAGTGATAGCTGTTTGTTTAATTTAGACAGTTATGATGTACTTATGTTAAAAATTAACCTGTTAGACCTGATATGCGTAGAAGAATTTGGATTACTTTGAAGCATTTAAGTTCGAACTTTCGAACCTGACCATGGTATCCCAATAGAAGCAATTATGAGTATTGTGCATTATATACTGCAATAGTCTGACAATTGACTGGGCGCCTTGTGCGTTTGTAAGTTTCCTGTAACTGATTTATGTATACAATGAAATTAAGCACCCATCACATGAGTATTCTGGCTGTTCCAGTGGCTAAAAAATTATCAGGCAGCATGAAAGGGTTGTGCTCCGGAAATGGTGACTCGGGTTTTGTCAGAGGGTGTGAACTGCCCTTCAGCCCGGTTCAACCGGTGGCGTGAAAACAAAAATTTTCAAAATTTTATGCTTTTAGCCAAAAACGCTAAAATTTGTTAAGAAACTGAAAAATAAGCAACTTTTCTACCTATTTTTGCTTTAATTAATCAAATTTTTAGCTTTAGAAAGGGATTTTTGTAAAAAAATTTCACCAAGATTTTACGTCAGCCGGCGGATGTTTTCACTGGAAGGAAACAAATATGCCACTGGCTTCAGCCGGGGAACCCCAGGTTTTGACCAGCGGGCACTGGAAAATACCAGTGGGCCGCCACCGAATCCACAATTTCGGAAAAGCCAGAGCGATATCAGTTTGTTCTAATTGTAGCACATCTATTGAGAAAGTAGCATCTAGAACAATTGTATTTCAGTACCGAAGAAAAGAATAATTATGTGATCCCTATTGAATTATTATAATAATAATTATAACAATCGTAGGTTTGGTTAACTCAGGATGAGAGTAAACGGAACCAAAGTGCATACTGAACCATCATTGCGGGATGTGTGCATTTAGATAGTGGAGTAAGCATTTTTATCGCTCTCGGAGTCTAGGTAAATCTGAGACATGCCATTTCGGTCATATAAATAAATTGATTTGTAATTTTTAGCTTCCTCAGACTCTATATATTCCCAGAGATACAATAACTTTGAGAAACACATAAAATGAACATGTAATTTATGTTTTATGTGTATAATAACTATGTAATTTTGCAGCTGTTATACATGTAATAGGTAACTTTGTAACTGTTTAGGTTAATCAAGCTCGACTGGGTGGTGAAAATAGCGAACTTCGAGTGATTGTCCATGCAAGCATTGCAGGTGCTATTATTGGTCGCGGTGGTTCGAAAATTAAAGAGTTGAGAGAGGTATGTCAATGATAACTGTTAGCATGCAATATTATTCCTACACATAAATCTTAATATTTCTGGGTTGTCGAACATAACAAGTATTCAATCTTTAGCTCATAAACTAAAATATCGGGATTCTTATATTTGTAAGTAGCTAAACGCAGATGCTCGCTTACATTTGTACCGTTGGCGCCAATTCGAAAATCGGAAGGCACTGGTTTTTCGCAAGTTCTTGACTTGGCTAATATTAGCTCATCGGGTGGAGGCCCGATTTTCATAGATACCACTCGATAGAAAACATGAAATCTTTTGCTTATTACTTTATAGAAGTTTGTCATTCGGAAGCAGATAAGTAAAGATTTCTGTTACGTTGTGACCAGTAAAACGGCATGGTGCAAAGTGGATTCGGATGCAACCGTTTTGATGGGAAGATCGTTCTGTTAATGCTTTTCGCTTGGAGTCAAAGTAGCTTTGGAGCTGCTACACTACGTACATAACAGAAACATGAATGTTGTTCGTTTTATATTGGTGCGAAATTTTTTTCGAAAGGTTTTGCGTCGGTGTGTTCGAATTTCAAACCGCGTTTTTAAAAATTCGTTCCAGAGTTGTCTGTTCGGCGTTATTTAAATTTGTTTCATGTTAGGTCGTCTGAAATGTACACTTTGTGGCGAGTACTGTATGCGCCAAATTTATATAACATACTCAACAAGGTTAGTTTTTCAAGATTTTGGTTAAGGTTGTTCTTCGCTTAAAGGACTGGAGTTATGGGCTTATTCAATCAATGGATAACTCGTTGAACGCATTGATTCCATGTTAAGGTCTTATAATTAACGTGCAGTTACGAGTCTGTGGCGTCACATCACCCTGAACTTGTTTTTGGAATAAATGATTGTAAATTTTGTTAGTAATTAGACGGCAATAATTGCTGCATATTTTATATTTACGTTGTTGAATACACCGAAGGCAATACTATTTCCGTTGCATGTACCCATACGCCAAGCATTTTGCATTTACTGTGAAAAATACTTGAAACCTAATGGTTTGGATTAGTAAATTTCAGCAAAATGATAATAATGACTTATTTTTGGTCAATAGATGGTATGTAAGGTTGAACCTTTCTGTGGACTTGAAATTTAAGCAACTGTCACTGTGCTACTATAACGTACAGTCCTTGTGAATGACTGTCGAGTTTTGAACGAACGAAAGTCTAGCAGTATTTGTCTTGCGAACAAGTATCAGTCTTCGACCAAATCAAAAACGCTTTAAATATTTCTGATAGCTCCCGGACAAAATTTGAAATTTCTCGCACGAACAATACTCATTTCTGTCTAATATTTTTTTATAGTTGGCTGATGTGCTTCCGGAGCTTTCAAAGACACATGTTAACTAAAATGTTGCTAGTTTTGCTTGATTTATCGAAGTGAACATGATTTGTCTGTGGGTTTTCATACTCCATCAATACGATGAAAATTACTTTCCTTATGCTATTTTCAATGTACGTCATCCTGCATATCAATGCACCTCGTCGTTCGTAGACTAAACTACTGGCCTGTCCATAGCCCTCCGAAAAGTGGAGTGGGGGCATAGTTATTCTCGGGGGAAATTTCAAAGTTGGGCAATAAATTTCGGTTAAAAATATTTAATATACATTTTCATTTCTTACTGCCATGCATGTATTTTCAAGCTATAAAACGACGTTTTAGCATTATAGATAGTGGAACTTAATGTTTATTTAAACAATTTGTAAACAAAAACATAAATTCTCAGGCAGCATTTGGATTTAGTTGAACATGGGGGTTTCGGGCGAGTGGGGGGGACAGACATGGGTAAAATCTCACTAACATGGGGGAATTGTAATCTGGGGTCATCCCACTGTGGACAGGCCAGGACTATACGCATCGTTTTTCCTCGTTGTTCGGGTTTTTCCCTGGATAGTTCAATGAGGGTAGATGCTGACATTTATGACTAATGTTATGAAATGCCTTATTGCTGAACATTCAGTTAGTTCTGTAAAAATGGTTGAACCCATATGTACTTATACCCACATTATTTGCTACTGTAACATCTGCTCTTGGTACTATTATCAGCGTATCACGCAAATGTTGGAACTATAAGAGATTTTTGCAACTGCTACTGTGCTATATAACTGCCTGCATAATAACCAGCTTATTTGCGAATTTAGCATCAACTTTGTACTAGCCGATTCTAAATTTCTTATATGTTTATGTATCATAAATCCGCCCGTCGCTTAGAAATTTAAAATATTTTATAGCTGAAATTTTACAGAATAAACCTTGTGCTAGCCGATTCTAAATTTTTTTACATGTTTATGTATTATAAATTGGAATGTTACGTAGAAATTTAAAATATTTCATATCAGAAATTTTACAGAATAAACTTTGTGCTGTAAAAATAATGTTCCTAAAATGGTGAAGTCGTTGAACCCATATGTACTTATACCCACATTATTTGCTACTGTAACCTCTGCTCTTAGCACTATTTTCAACGTCTAATGTAAATGCTGGAACCATAAGAGATTTTTGTAACTACTACTGTGTATAACTGCCTGCAAAATACTCAGATTATTAGGGTTTTTAACATCAACCTTGTGCTAGCCGATTCTAAATTTTTACATGTTGTGCTGATGTATTATAAATTTTAACGTTACGTAGAAATTTAAAATATTTTATATCTGAGACTTTACAGAATACTCAAGCGGATGTTAAAGTATACGGAGAACGAATGCCGTATTCAACGGAGCGCGTCGTTCGCATCAGTGGTAATACCGATAGTGTTTTGGACTGCCTGGAGAAAGTTTTGAATATTTGCGTGGAGGTTAGTTGAATGTAATGGAATTCGAACGTGAACTCGATTAATATTATTTAAACGAGGAGCCGTTGTTTAAGACAAAAATTATGTTTGTCTCGCTCTATCTAACGGCTTAGGTCATGTACACCTTATGTATGATGTTAGTGTAAGACTATGCCCCTAGGTAGAAATTTTACGAGTTTTATCATCATTCAGTTGTAGCCTACGTGGTCCTAGGGTTGTTTAGTCCCACCGTAGAATACACACGAAATACACCAAATATTCCCACAAAATTCTCCACCAAGATGTCCAATGCTTTATTAACTTATTCCTAGGGACTTAATATATCACCACTCATAATACACACGTTTATTTCGCAAACTACAACAAATTACAAACTACATAAATTAAACACATAAACGGCTGAACCGTACTCACCTTGATTGCGCAGCTTCTGAGGCCGACTGAGGTCCCGATCTTACTGCGCAACCGCTTAAATAATTTTTCTAAACCCGATTTCTCGGAACTCAAACGGAACCTAGTTCTCAAATCTCTCTAACCCGTTAATTTTTATTATAATGGTTGCCAACCCGGTTGCGAATTCTTAGAATTGTTAAATTCACTCTCTAACGTAAGTTTTAATTTTTGCGTTAGAGAGACCCTTTTTATGAAATTCTCAGAATCCCTAACTCATAACAAATTTTAAGATTTTACAGAAAATTCAGCAGAAATACACTTAAATATCCGCTAATGTAAGTGTAACAATTAAGACACCCAGGGGCTACACTCAAATCCGATAAGTAAGCAAACTATAGCCCCGGCACACAAATTTTAAAATTTTACACTCTCCTAAAATTATAATTTCTAGAATCTATGAAGTTCTTATTACCAGAAATGACCGCGGGGATGAGGTCCGTAACTCCTTAACGGGTGGGTCAATTGAGACCAAATTTGGTATGGATGATCTACAGTGTGCCCTATGGGATTTGGCATTAAAATCCCATTTTGACCCAATCATCCCCTCTGCCAGTTACGACCACATATATACAGATTATATTTCTTTAAGCTTAGCATGCTGGGAATTTTTGAACGGAAAACAATAAGTTTTAAGGTTTTTATATACAGACTCATAGACTGACGCTATACACAGAACTCAATTAAACATACACAGTTTTCACGTTGCTTACAAATAAAATACAACAGCAAATCAAATACACATATCACAACAGCGCTTGTAATAAATATAATACACCGCGAATACACACTAGACAACAAATAAACAGATTTTGTTGATGACGCAAGATCCCATAGTAATTTTTTTCCTAATATATTATTGTAAAACATTAATAAAATAGGCTCAGTCCAAGGTGTAGGGGGTTGACCCGCTACATTACCCCTCCGCCACACAAAAATTTGTCCTCAAATTTTCCTAAACTTTGTTAATGCGCCAGTATCCACATTGCATACAACAATCATTCAAATGAAACCATTCACTCAAAATTCCATCAATAGCGAAACAATCAAAGCAATCATTCATTATCCGGTAATTTTTTTATAACAGCATCTTCTTTTAACCATTGTCTATAGTTTATCATGTTGAAACCAATCAACCACCGCACTATTAACCACCACCGCCATGCTGCACCATACTAATACGAAATCACGCCAATCGTTCTTTATAAAAGTTTACACCGTCCCAATAGATATACCGCGGCCAGAATATACGCACGTAGTAATTGAACAAACAACCGCTGGACTATGATGTGGCGTAGATACTGACCAATTTACGAGTGACCGGAGGAAAAGTAATATATTTGGCCAACAGTCGCATTTGCAGATAATGGAGTGTTCGACGGAAGGTACAATCACCATTCACAATCACTGTTCGTACACAATACAACAGCGTGTTACGAATTTGCATTTCACGATCAGTGTAACATAAAACACACAAACAAGATATACATTAAGAACATTATACAACAAAAATAATACTTTGCATACTAATTTGCAATAGTTCTTTAAACGGAACATCTAATACCGTATAAATTGACTTGTCTACGGAATCAACCTAAACTAATTGATAATAAATTTGTAAAAATGGAGCTCAAAATTTAGTCTAAATGATTTTTATACTACAAATCTCATGTGAAAGATTCAGTGATTACTTAAAATTTGTCTTATTTTCCTTGGCACCAATTCTACAAGTTAACGTGTAGATCTCACAGACATGATACTGACCCTAAAACTATATTTTTCAGCTAACGGCCTACTCAGAAGTGATTTTACGGAAATTTTACTTGACTTAATTATGCCCGAATCAATTTGTATATTTGCAATGTTTGACAAACTCGATCCGGAACCACAGATCGAACCTAGCATATGCCTTGAAGGTTGTTGTCGTAAAACACTGAGCTACCTGGATGACGTTGCTCGGTCCTTAAGAAGCCTCACACTTAAACAATTTTGTTAACGTTTAATTCGAGCTATCTCTGAATTGAATTATTTATCTCAGCAATAATAAAAAAAATAAAAAACATCTGCCACTACAGAAGCATCTTACAAAAATAAATCCGTCATGTTCACGGGCGCTTCTGTTCGCAACGATTTCAAATTTATACTGCAACCATACATGGTGTATTATTTGCATAAAAATACTATATACAGGTATCTGGTAGTCCAAAGTGGGGGGCGGAATTTTTAGCTGTCCCCCGGCAACACTTATGTACCACCGGCTCTTACAGCCCGACAAAGATTCTGGTACCCCCGCTCAAAGCCCCCTGCTGAAAAAAATAAACGTCTAAACGCGACACAATCCGACAAAAAATTTGTGCCCTCCCGCAAAATCCGGTACCCCCTCCGGCAGGTGAGCGCGGCCCCCGGCTCATTCCCCGGGCTATAATTTCCGAGGTTTGGACTAGCTAGGATATACCTCATACATATACAATGCATACCTACATGTAAAATAAATGCATACACGTACATATATCTATACACATATACATATAAGCAGTTCACATATTTACGTGTATACATTGTACAATTATGTGTATATAAATTTTGTTTTATTCGTTTTCTACGTTTAAACCCGCTACACTTCTCCAGTCAATTAAAAAAATTTTATATTATACTCAAGCAACAAGAGGCTCAAAACAACTTTTTCTTAATTCTCCAGACACAACAAACAGCCAATCAACAATTCTGCATGCGACTTTTGTATATTGTATTATATAATATTTTATGTACATTTCATATAAATATATTATGTATTTTCATATATAACCATATATATATTTATTTATATATATTGTATATATTTTTAAGAGAAGCCGAGGTCACGCAGGACATAAAATCGCCTGCGTGATCATTTCAAAAACATGCCTAAGCACACAGGTACATTGCACCCCCTGTGTGTCTATTTTATATACATGTAAACGGCACACAGGGACATTATACCCCCTGTGTGTCAATTTTTTTATAATTTAGCGGCGCATATGAGATTTAAAACCCCTCGTATGTCGTCAAAAAAGATTCAACAAGGCGCGAGGACAACGGCAGACCCACAAGGACATAAATTCTCCTTGTGGGTCACCTAGGGTAACTTTGAGAAACTAGGTCTGGCGATTAAAACCGTCGGACCTCAAAACGAACTAGGCCATTGGGTTTCTATTGTAGGGATAAGTCAAACTTCCATGACTTTTAGAATGTATGAAGAAATTGTTTGACAGAATTAGATTTTTTGATTTCATTAATATAATGATAATTAATTTACAAATGGAAATTATTTTATTCACATTAAGATGAATTTTTTACGACACAAATTAGCAAAATTTCAGTAAAAGATATAGCTGCTTGAACTAACCGATAGTATTTTATTCACATTAAGATCAATTTTATAAGACAAATTGCCAAAATTTCATTAAAAGTATAGCCATTTTTTTCCTTAAAGGCGAGTCTAAAATAATTCTTCGATCTGCAAGTGTTGCAATACCGGTGGGTTTAAATTCTAGGAATAAGCGTAAACTTACAGTCGGTCTTATTGAGTTAAATTTTTAACTGAGATATAAAATTTCACATGGTAGTGCAAAGGCAAAAAACGGCGAAAATGCACACACAAATGTGATTTGATAAAACGACACATTTAAGGTTCATCTGAGGAAAATTAATTTTTTGACCTTTTTTACACGGGATTATGCCCCTGAGGAGACATATATACTGAAACAAAGTCGAACTGGATGGACACTAAACCGGAGCCCAGTTCGCAAACATTTGTTTATAAAGTACACATATTTAAAATAGTTATGTACTGGGTTTGGGAACCTCTCCAACTTTTTGCTGTTTTTTACCCTTGAGCACTTGA
>JASANE010024298.1:0-17993 GCA_030248225.1 Trileptium ribeirensis
GAATTAGTAAGATGATGGGGACGTTTACAAAAAACCAAGGAGCAAATACAGTGCTTGGTACACCGTATTATATCAGTCCTGAAATGGTAAGCGACATAAAGTAGAGTTTGTCACTAAATATAGGTGGCTGTTTCCCAGTCTGATTGGGGTTCAGTGTTAGGTAGCAGCAGATATTCTTGTTCTAAGACCAGTTCTGAAGAAAAACGTCGGTTTTTTACAAAGCGACCAGCTCAAGTTACTGAGTGAAGTGTGATGCGTAAATTTCCGAAAGCTAAGCTGGAAGCTAAACGTTATGTGGTTAAAAAGAGTAACAACCAAGTCAAAGTATGGAGACGGGAGCCTAGAATTGAGGCATTCTATACAGATTATATAGTGATTTAAGCTTACCTTACAACATGCACTTCTCTTACGCACTTCGGCGTTGTGTAGTCCTGAAGGTTATATCTGTAACAAAATACTACCATGGTAGTAATCTTCGGTTAAGGTTTTGACCTTTTGTAACCATTAATAAGTATGTAAATAGACTCCACGGTCTAGAAATGATTTGTATTGCAGTGTGTATAATCCGAATATATGTATTTAAATGTTGGCTTTTGGTAATATTTTACGTGACGGTAATAGTACGGCAGCATTGTAACTGACTGTAGTTGTACGAGATAAACAAATCAACAGTGCAAATGTGACACAGCCAAAAATTACAGCAGAGATTAATAAACGCCCAGAATAACTTTATACTTTATTCCAAATGCTATAGCTAAGCGCTCGTATGCGATAGATTCTGATGTATTTCTAGATATAAGATTAATTTTGAATGGCTTACGCTTTGTTTTATGTGTTGGCTAGAGGCTTCTATAGCCTTGAAGAAATGTATATAGCGGCCGAAACACTTGGGGATCAGATTTTGCTTTCATCAATATACCTATACGGAGTTATACGTGATTGTTGCTCATAACTCAGCAAGAGAGACCTTTTTAGGAGCCGACCACAATTTTAAAGATATACACTAGGAGGTGGCTTGGCTCTCACAGACAGTATTAGGCTCCGCTTGGATCCACAAACGCGTCAAGCCGAGGCTAGAGTCGAATTTTCCGGCTTCTAATCATTGCTGGGAAACAGCACGATCAGGGTAACGCCTGGTCAACATTCAATACGTGCAACGGTAAATCATCGTTGCCAAAGCGTTACTTATGTGTTTTCATAACTGTTAAGATAATGTTTAAATAGAAGATGTATTGATAAAAAGCATTACTTTATTGTTTGTCATCACAACGCTTTCAGTGCGAAGGAAAGCCATACAACGAAAAATCCGATATATGGGCATTGGGGTGTATCTTATACGAAATGGCATGTCTTCAGAAAACGTTTGAAGGATCGAATTTGCCCGCGCTCGTCAACAAGATTATGAAGGTACACCGCGCTGTAATCTGACAGCGTCTATATTTTGACAGAAGTTGATGAATCTGGTTTGTAAAACATTATGAGTGAAAATTAAATGACAACTAAACATGAAATCAGAACTTTGTAAAACTACGAGTCGTGGAACAAATTATTACGCATGAAATTTGATTGCCCCGGTAAAATATCGAAAAAAGCCTGTTATACAAAAATCTTTTGTGTGTATCCTCGTAGAAAACACTTTGATTGGCAGACTTTGTAAGCAGCATCGCCGTCGCGATTTCACTAAGTGCTGGATGTGCCCTACGTCATGTTATCCTCTGTAGAGCGCCGGGGTGGTTGTCTTGTTCGCTGTAAGGGTTAGTTTTGGAGCAAGGTCTTAAAATTTAAAACCCTCTAAAAGCAAAATTGTGATCCAGACAACCTGCGAAATATTGTTCAAAAATACAGGAGGAGGCAACGACACTCAGCTCGGCCCGACAAATTTCCGGGGGAGTGACTGAAATTTCCCGGAAATTGTTATGCCGTCCCATCACATTTAATATTGTTGCATCGGAATGGTTCGTTAACTGCGAGCACTTTTATTAAGAAAAGATACGGTGAGTCCACACGTAGCAAGTTATAAAGAACTTCATTTTTGGACGGCAAGGTTAGATTGTGCTTCGGATTCACATCGAATAAGAACAAATCAGCAACATTGTTATATCGAAAATGTTCAATATTTATTTTGTTTCATCCCTCTGGTCTTAACTCAGACAATTTGGTTTCAGCCCTATTCTTGTAAAAAAATTTTCCACGGTCCTGTGTGAGAAACGTGCAGCGTTTGAAAATTTTTGAATTTCGCCTTTACGAGCCAAACCCCTCATATGTTTGGGTGTTCGGGATTTTCAAATATGCGGCCAACTTGTCATGATATAGTGGAAAAGATATTTTCTGCAAAGACATTGCGACTCTATTTTCTTGTCGAGAATATACGAATAACGTGGTTTTATATATTACATTAGTGACCACAACGTGTCCATATTTTCAGACTCGACCCGACCAGAAAATTCGTAGACCCGAGCCGACCCGACTGCAGTGTTTTAAGATACATATTGCATATGTACAGCACTAAATACCCGAAATAAAAACACCAAACAAATCGTTTAAATATGCGTTCGCGTTCCGGTATATTTTGCACTGTACTTATACTTATTGCAAGTTTATTACACGCACATTTTTATTGATCAAACTTTAGCCCACTAAAATATGCAAAATTGTGTACTTCACGAATATAGTTCATGATATCAGGCCATAGCGGGACCAAATTTGACCCTACGACCCGACTCGGATCTATGACCAGGCCGGCCCGACCCGATCTAGACTTGACTCGACTGCTGTCTTTATTTTTTATCTCCCGGACTGTACGCTAAACTTCTTGACCATTAAAATATCTATTCAAATTTTATCATTTCCAAACGTTCGCCATGTTTTGATATCTTATAGTTTAGGGTCAGTATGATCAAGTTAAAGGAAACTACTCGTCCGAATTCAAAGGAATGATCAAAGATATGCTTCAGAAGAACCCGGACAGCCGGCCTTCTGCAGCTGATCTCCTCTATAATCGGTTGCCGATTGTAAGTTGATTTAAAGTTAAACTCATATTTTAAATACAATGACTACAAGATATTGCTAGTAATCGCATAAATTATGTGATTGCAACTGCATTGGCGACTGCAATGACGTGGCTCCAACTGCAGGCGGCGACTAGAAGACATGACTGTAGTATCGAGATTGAACGACAATTACTCGAATTTTACACGAAATCTTGGCGCATTAGTGATCGTCACATAGCATATTCTCATCCCAGGGAATGTGCCCGGGTCGCTAAAGTCAATACTCTCAAAATACTATCCATGAAATCTAATAAAGTTGCTCAGACTATTGTACAACCATATATTCCGTTAAAATTCAAAGAATATTTTTCGAAATTTCCAAGAACCATCTTTCAAAGAACTATCTTATTAAGAATTATTTTTGAAATTTCAAAGAATAGTTGTTTGAATTTCAAATGAATATTGTGATGGTGCAAAAATCAAAGAAACTTCTATTGAATTTCATGGAAACCTATTTTCTATTTAGTTCTGACGTCGGTATTTAAGGGTATGCTATTAAAATTATGGCTGATCTACCATGCAATTATTTTTCCAACGGCATATATTTACATCATTTAATTCGACAAGAATTTATTTCTTCAAATACGATATTTGTTAAAGATTTTGTCCAGAGTCGTATGAAAATAAAATTAACATGCTTCAATTTGTTATGTAAATACATATTCTATATTAAATGTCCAAATTATTATTATTTAGTATTTTCAAACTTCACACGAAAGAAATTTGGCTCACGGGTAACCTACAACTATGAAATTGACCCAACGACGGCGTTCTATTTTCCATATTGGGCTGTTTGTTGCAACCAAAAAATTTTAGCTATAAATTATATATATGTTTCATATAAAACATTACTTCAACGATACTTGTTCCCAGTAATACTCGGTCGCTACTGAAGAAGTTTTCGGCAACAATACAGGCATTCCACTTTTAGCCATAATAATTTCCCCCGGTATTGGCACTGTATTCTTATGTTCAGAAACGCGTGATTCAGTAATCGTTTGTGTAGAATAATTTACCCTCGCGTTGGTGTTTTGTACCCATATATACATACGATCTTGCCCCAATACAGCGTATTATGCGGCGGGTTGCCAAATTCAATACGTTTCAAGCTCAAGTTAGACGTCACAAAAACAAAACGAAGTAATTAACGATTTATATTTACTTGAAGCACTTTCGCGAAATCGTGTTCACCTAATTTTTTAAGGTTATCGATGCTTCTAATGACATGGATATTTCTACGGATAGATGGCACGTTTTAGTATAACCATTGACGCCATACATATTAAGAAAATGAAGATATGAGCCGGAAACTTGATATTTTTTGAGTCCAAAATTGAGAAAATACCGGAATTATACGGCAGCCCTGGACAGCGTCAATAATAATAAAATGCACAACCAGACGGTGCACATTGTGTTACAGTGTTTTAATGACGTTCAACCTTATACTGTAATGCTTTGACTTTAATACAAAAACAACGTATTTTCGAAATTTTACGCTCTAAAATGTCCAACAAATGTTAAAATTAACACGAGATACAGCTGGAATACATATTGGTTTCATCCACGATTACTGAAGGTGGTTTTAGAACAAGGACAGTCTCAGCACTATAAACAGCAGAATATAAAAATTTTTGCAAGCCTTTAGAATCAGGATCCACTGAAATACCAGCTTGCCTACAGATTCTTGCATAAAAATTAATATCAGTAACCGGACCATGGTAAAAATATATACATGGCAATTTCAACATTTGAAGCCATTTCTAGCTAAAACGCGGTTTTTCGCTTTCTTGATTATTTGAGCTTGAGGCTGTGAAAATTAGTCCCAAATTGGTTTATCCGTTAGCTATAATAAGCCAAAACAACCTAATTTGAGTTTATTTTGATCTAAAAAGGAAATTTTTGAGTGCTTGGTCTCAAACCGGGACGATATATACATTCACAAATCATTTTATCCGCATCGCATTACTGCGAATAAAATCTGCTGGCATTTATCTACCAATTCGTCTCAGAGTTTCAGATTTTGCCAGCAAATTTGTTGTGGTTAACATATAAGAGCAACAGTGTTCCACTGTAATCACCTTATCGACATACTAACTGCTGCCCGCATCCGCAATTTGACGTGATCCGCGGGATGACGTATCTCGCGTTTATTGATTTCTGTTACTTCGTTACTGTTACTAGTTCGACTCTTGTATTTGTTAGAAATGTTCAACTCGCCATATCTGATTACAAAGCTTCAGAACTATATGTGCATAAAGTAGATGTAAAACTCACAATATTTAATATGTAAAACTATCAAGTTAGCTTTAGGAAAATAAGTTTTACAGTAGTTATTTTTAGTGAATGTTATTGTTGTACCGTGACCTGTGTGTTTTGTCCAGGCCTACGCCTGCCACGGTACAGCGAGTTTTACAGTAGTTATTTTTAGTAAATGTTATTGTAGTACTGAGACCTGTGTACTTTGTTCAGGCCTACGCCCAGCACGGTACCACGAGTTTTACAGTAGTTATTTTTTGTGAATGCAATTGTGGTAGCGTGACCTGTGTGGCTTGTCCAGGCCTACACCTGACACGGTACAACGAGTTTTACAGTAGTTATTTTTTGTGAATGCAATTGTGATACCGTGACATGTGTGCCTTGCCCAGGCCTACGCCTGGTACGGTACGACCAGTTTTACAGTAGTTATTTTTAGATAAATGCTGTGGTACCGTGACCTCTGCGCCTTGTCCAGGCCTACGCGTGGCACGGTACGACGAGTTTTACAGTAGTTATTTTTAGTAAATATTATTGTGGTACTGTGACCTGTGCGCCTTGTCCAGGCCTACGCGTGGCACGGTACGACAAGTTTTACAGTAGTTATTTTTAGTAAATGCTGTGGTACCGTGACCTGTGCGCCATGTCCAGGCCTACGCCTGGTACGGAACGACGAGTTTTACAGTAGTTATTTTTAGTGAATGTTATTGTTGTACCGTGACCTGTGTGTTTTGTCCAGGCCTACGCCTGCCACGGTACAACGAGTTTTACAGTAGTTATTTTTAGTAAATGTTATTGTGGTACTGTGACCTGTGTGCTTTGTTCAGGCCTTGGCCCAGCACGGTACCACGAGTTTTACAGTAGTTATTTTTTGTGAATGCAATTGTGGTAGCGTGACCTGTGTGCCTTGTCCAGACCTACACCTGACACGGTACAACGAGTCTTACAGTAGTTATTTTTGTGAACGCAATTGTGATACCGTGACATGTGTGCCTTGCCCAGGCCTACGCCTGGAACGGAACAACGAGTTTTACAGTAGTTATTTTTAGTGAATGTTATTGTGCTACTGTGACATGGGTGCCTTGTCCAGCTCTACGCCTGGCACGGTACGACGAGTTTTACAGTAGTTAGTTTTAGTAAATATTATTGTGGTACCGTGACCTGCGTGCCTTGTCCAGGCTTACACCTGACACGGTACAACGAGTCTTACAGTAGTTATTTTTTGTGAATGCAATAGTGATACCGTGATATGTGTGCCTTGCCCAGGCCTACGCCTGGTACGGAACCACGAGTTTTACAGTAGTTATTTTTAGTGAATGTTATTGTGCTACCGTGACATGTGTGCCTTGTCCAGGTCTACGCCTGGCACGGTACGACGAGTTTTACAGTAGTTATTTTTAGTAAATGCTGTGGTACCGTGACCTGTGCGCCTTGTCCAGGCCTACACCCGACACGGTACAACGAGTCTTACAGTAGTTATTTTTTGTGAATGCAATTGTGATACCGTGACATGTGTGCCTTGCCCAGGTCTACGCCTGGCACGGTACGACCAGTTTTACAGTAGTTATTTTTAGTAAATGCTGTGGTACCGTGACCTCTGCGCCTTGTCCAGGCCTACGCGTGGCACGGTACGACGAGTTTTACAGTAGTTATTTTTAGTAAATATTATTGTGGTACTGTGACCTGTGCGCCTTGTCCAGGCCTACGCATGGCACGGCATGACAAGTTTTGCAGTAGGTATTTTTAGTAAATGCTGTGGTACCGTGACCTGTACGCCATGTCCAGGCCTACGGCTGGTGCGGAACGACGAGTTTTACAGTAGTTATTTTTAGTAAATGTTATTGTGGTACTGTGACCTGTGTGCCTTGTCCAGGCCTGCGCGTGGCACGGTACGACGAGTTTTACAGTAGTTAGTTTTAGTAAATATTATTGTGGTGCTGTGACCTTGGTGCCTTGTTCAGGCCTACTCCCAGCACGGTACCACGAGTTTTACAGAAGTTGGTTTTAGTGTATGCTATTGTGATAGCGTGACCTGTGTGCCTTGTGCAGGCCTGCACCTGGCACGGTACGACGAGTTTTACAGTAGATATTTTTAGTGAATGCTATTGTGGTACCGTGACCTGTGCGCCTTGTCCAGGCCTACACCCGACACGGTACGACGAGTTTTACAGTAGTTATTTTTTTGTGAATGCAATTGTGGTACCGTGACACTTACGCCTGGTACGGAACGACGAGTTTTACAGTAGTTATTTTTACTGAATTCTATTGTGGTACCGCGACCTGTGTGCCTTGTTCATGCCTACGCCAAGCACGGTACGACGAGTTTTACAGTAGTTATTTTTAGTGAATGCAATTGTGGTACCGTGACACGTGTGCTTTGTCCAGGCCAACACCTGGTGCGGTACAACTAATTTTATAGTAGTTATTTTTAGTGCCTGCTATTGTGGTACCGTGACCTGCGTGCCTTGTCCAGGCCTACGCCTGGCACGGTACAGCGAGTCTTCCAGTAGTTATTTTTAGTGAATGCAATTGTGGCACCGCGACATGTGTGCCTTGTCCAGGCCTACGCCTGGCACGGTACGACGAGATTTACAGTAGCTATTTTTAGTGAATGCTATTGTGGTACCGTGACACGTGTGCCTTGGCCATGCCTACGCCTGGCACGGTACGACGAGATGTACAGTAGTTATTTTTAGTGAATGCTATTGTGGTACCGTGACACGTGTGCCTTGGCCAGGCCTGCGCCTGGCACGGTACGACGAGGTTTACAGTAGTTATTTTTAGTGAATGCTATTGTGGTACCGTGACCTGTGCGCCTTGTCCAGGCCTACACCCGACACGGTACGACGAGTCTTACAGTAGTTATTTTTTGTGAATGCAATTGTGATACCGTGACATGTGTGCCTTGGCCATGCCTACGCGTGGCACGGTACGACGAGTCGTACAGTAGTTATTTTTAGTAAATGTTATTGTGGTACTGTGACCTGTGTGCTTTATTCAGGCCTACGCACAGCACGGTGCGACGAGTTTTACAGTAGTTATTTTTTGTGAATACAATTGTGGTACCGTGACACGTGTGCCTTGTCCATGCCTACGCCTGGTACGGTACAACAAGTTTTACAGTAGTTATATTTAGTGAAAGCTATTCTTGTCCAGGCCTACACCTGACACGGTACAACGAGTCTTACAGTAGTTATTTTTAGTAAAAGTTATTGTGGTACGGTGATCTGTGTGCCTTGTTCAGGCCTACGCCCAGCACGGTACAACGAGTTTTACAGTAGTTATTTTTTGTGAATGCAATTGTGGTACCGTGACACTTACGCCTGGTACGGCACGACGAGTTTACCAGTAGTTATTTTTACTGAATTCTATTGTGGTACCGCGACCTGTGTGCCTTGTTCAGGCATACGCCAAGCACGGTACGACGAGTTTTACAGTAGTTATTTTTTGTGAATGCAATTGTGGTACCGTGACACGTGTGCTTTGTCCAGGCCAACACCTGGTGCGGTACAACTAGTTTTATAGTAGTTATTTTTAGTGCCTGCTATTGTGGTACCGTGACCTGCGTGCCTTGTCCAGGCCTACGCCTGGCACGGTACAGCGAGTCTTACAGTAGTTATTTTTAGTAAATGTTATTGTGGTATTGTGACCTGTGTGCCTTGTTCAGGCCTACGCCCAGCACGGTACGACGAGTTTTACAGCAGTTATTTTTGTGAATGCAATTGTGGTACCGTGACACTTACGCCTTGTACGGAACGACGAGTTTTACAGTAGTTATTTTTACTGAATTCTATTGTGGTACCGCGACCTGTGTGCCTTGTTCAGGCATACCCCAAGCACGGTACGACGAGTTTTACAGTAGTTATTTTTTGTGAATGCAATTGTGGTACCGTGACACGTGTGCTTTGTCCAGGCCAACACCTGGTGCGGTACAACTAGTTTTATAGTAGTTATTTTTAGTGCCTGCTATTGTGGTACCGTGACCTGCGTGCCTTGTCCAGGCCTACGCCTGGCACGGTACAGCGAGTCTTACAGTAGTTATTTTTAGTGAATGCTATTGTGGTACCGTGACACGTGTGCCTTGGCCAGGCCTACGCCTGGCACGGTACGACGAGTTTCACAGTAGTTATTTTTAGTGAATGCTATTGTGGTACCGTGAACTGTGTGCCTTGTTCAGGTCGTTCAGCCCAGGAGAGGCTGACATAATTCCCTAGCAAGTGTTAGTTTATTTTCGGAGGAGTCTAAAATGCGAGTAAAGTTTGGTTGCTCCCACCAATCACCCTATCTCGAATAAAAAGGTTACGTAATAATAGTTAATCGGAAATGGTATTTTGTCCAACCAAAATCCGACGCAGTGTATTTGTACACGCCCTTCTCTACGATTAAACTGAGTCTATTCCGGAAATTCCAAAGAAAATTACTGATTTTTGGAGCGAAGATTTGTCAAATTTGTATTAAGGTAATTATTTTTTATAAAACGTAACAGTAAACAACTGAATTTTTCGTTTATGACGTCTTTACCAAATCAAATTTAGTTACTGAAATCCGAATCCAAAGATGATAGTCATTTTAGAGAACCGCTTTTCCGAAAATCAAATATTTAAAAATTCCCAAAAATTCGGCTCGACCACAAATATAATTTCTGGCACTCAGGTATGATTCTGCAAATTTGCTGATTTTCTGAAAACCACACTCCTAATTTTGTAATTTTGCGTAATAGCATATGTTTTCGACTTGATATCTGGGTTATTATGATATTGTGTGGTTGGTGGATCACCACCATATTAAATTTTTTATCGTATAAGATTGTCATTAAAATTTAGGTTTGAATTTGTCAAAAAATCGATAATGCTTTAAGTTTTTTACGGCACTGTTGTTTTCAGACGCTATTTTAACGAATCGGGTCAATCTGTAGAAACCGGCTATCAAATAGTCGAAATAACATGGTCATTCCTACTACCACTTGCAATTATACCAATCGTCAACGGGCGAATATTCTATGTCCTTCGTTGTATACTCGATGCTGATACAACGTTACAAGAGAGTCAAAAGCAATACACGAAAACAACAGCAAATCGGATGTGCTGCGCCGTAATGATTCCGTTTACCTGCTGTCTGCTCCCGCAAATTCCAAAACGACTTGTCTACCAAATCGCACGCTATCACCCGTTGGCTCATCCAAACACCTTCTACTATTACTCAATCGTTTGTGAGCTGCTACTGTTTCTGCTTGCGACCTCAAATTTTCTACTCTATTGTTTGCTCAGCGTCCGATATCGGGCCATTTTTATGGCACGTTTTTGCGGTCGAAAATACGAACGCGCAGCTAGCATTGCGTATACGGGTGTGCCAGATGCCGCAGCTGGTGCAATTGCGAACGATAGTAAGACACAGATGAAACGGACCAAAAGCGATATGTACGGCAATGCTGCGCGAAACGGTTGTGATCCGAACAACAACAGCAGCAGTGAGCGTGAGAGTCGTTGCAAATTTCGGTCAAAAAGCTTCAATGTTCGCAATAACTTCCGTTCCAGTAAATTAGGAGTAGTGATTTGGAAACGTAACGAAAAGAATGATGGATTTTTCTCGAGTTTTCTATTTGTTCGGCAGTCTGATCGATGCGCATCTGGACGGAAAGGGACTAAAAAATCCGAATCCGCGGAACCGTTTGGTCCAAACTGTAGCTTTCACAACAATAATGACGACGGACAAACTGAAGATGAAAATGAGGTTATCGAGTTGAATGCAGCGAAGAAAATCTCTTATTTATCGCAACGCGAACAAGGTCGATGGATGTCAGAACGCAGCTCAACAAACGCTGATGTACAATCTGGAACAATAGCCGAAAGAACGACGTGTATTAAGAAAAATTGCGTGGTAAAGAAGCTGAGGTTTAACATTCCAAAATTGTCGGCGTAAATCTGGGTCGTATCACAAGTTTTGACATTTGAAATTGTAACTTAGCTTATTTTTGAATTAAAATGTTTTGTGTTTCGTTTTGGTTGTTTAATTTTGAAATGTTGTAGAGTAAAAGTAGAGTAAAAGTCTATAGAGTAAAAGTAAAATATCTGCGTATATGTTGCGGTAAATGCAACTTTCAAGATGTATCAAGTCTTTATGACAATTCAAGCATTTTTGCTTAAAGCCCCCAAACTAAAATCGTCAACTCCGAAAATTCTGCAATGACTTGTCTGCCACTGATATCATGAGTGCGGGTACAAATATGCTCATGTATAACAATTTTTGGTCTTCAAGTGAGCCACCATAGTTGCTGCACATTTTTCCTTAAAATACATTTGAATCGCTTATCAGGGTATGTTTTCGAGATTTGATTAAACTCCATGTGATATCGGTGCAATATAGACTTTGACAAATCTAAATGTTTGATACAGCCACTGATTCCAAAATTTCTGACGGTGGAGTAACTACTGCTTATCGTAAATTGTTTCTGCACGGCCTGTGGGATGCAGTGACTAGGGATCCCGTGCACAAAACCTATCGATCCACCTTTATTCGATGGGCTGCAGACTCGCCAAATTAATCGCTGATCCTGCAAGATTATCCAAAATTACCGATAAACATAGAAATAGCCCTATTGTATTTTCAAGATTTATAGTTTATACTTTAAAACAGTATTTCTTTTCGTGTGGATTATTTTGAGGAGTAAACCAGTACTTGTTTAATATATCTAAAGAAGTCGTTAAATTTTACGCCACACTATATTCATTCGTGATCGGTAGGGGGTTGACTGAGGTCAATGTCTTTTATATAACTCAATTTTGCAGCTTATCTAGGATAGGTCAAACAACAAAACTTGTTGGGTATCGCAGAGGTATCTGATGTAGCCATATCAGTTTTTGCAACAGGTCAACTAATCGCACTCTTTTTTTCAGTCCGCATCCTCTAACAATGCTTTTAGGCAAAGCCAAATATCAAATGTCCCACGAGTGTGTCACACGGAGCGCAATTAACGCAGCTATCTAGGCCTTCGTACGACAGAGCCCACTTGTCCGAGAAAAAGAGCCCCTTTGTCTTATGGATATGGCCACATAAAGGATAGTGGCCACAACCTAACCATTTTCAAAATACGGTAAAGGAACCGCTACCTCCTTTAAATTGCTTCAGGTCGAAGAATCACGAACTAGTTTAGACGGTTGTGACCACAGGCAGATTTGAAACTATGCGCTATGGGTACTGGCAGGTACTATTATCTGTGGATTATCTTTCGATACTAGCAATTATGAAGACTCAAGAGTATACCTGGCTGGTCTACATGGACCTACACATGCTCCCGGATATCCATTCCTGTGCACAGCGGTGACAGAGCTAAATGAAGTTCCAAAAATATATGGAAAAATAAAATATTTAAAATAATGTTTACTGTTTTCCTTTTACCTTTTTGGTTGCATTTCATCAATTTTTTCTCTTAAAAACAAATATTTTAAACCCATTTTGTGGCTACGCACAAATTATCTTAAGTAACTCTGAGAGCAGATGCATCACGCTGTTAGAAAAAAACAAAAGGTTGAATCAGGTTGGTCACGGGAGCTGTAACTTTTATAAAGAAACACTTTTGTCTCCGAGCACAAGCTATATACGATAACTATACAGGTGGTACTTCTTTTAAATCACTGCCGAAATTCTATAGTTGGTTGCCTTTTTGTATGCAAACGTAGGAATTTTAATCCCGGGAATGACATCGTATCACATTAAAAAGCGATTGCCCATGTGTCGAAAATCTGATTTTTGAGATTCACGTGGTTACAACGTAAACACTGAAAACCCCACGGTCGCGTAGTCAGAAGGAACTCGTCGTAACCACAGCAAATCCCTTCAAAGTGGTACTCGCAATTTCGTTCAAATTACGCTTTTATCATCATTAAAATATTAATTTACATTTTATCTTTGACCAACAACAATGGATACTCTAAGCCTGGTTAACTCACAAGTGCCGTTAAAGATGTTAATATGTCAAGTAAAATTAAAAACGCTGCATTCAGTTATTAGACCGGGGTGGTATTCTAAGATGAGGGTAGCCCCTACCCGTGGGCTATTTTTGCCATACCAGCTAGTAAATTTACCCTACTCTCTTTTGCAATTATCAGTACCCACAGCTGATAGTATTTTCAGATAAGCGTGTTTACCTAAGTATAATTTGAACAAAACGGCCATTATCAATTTACTTTCCTTAAATGTAATCCGAAGTCACACAGGAATATTTTTCAAAACGTGTTGACAAGGTATTTTTTATATTAAAATAAAATTGACGAGTGCAATATCACATAATTGATACGGTTGGCGCTGACCATTCCCCCGTCCCCAGTCCCCCTAGATATTAAGGGTGATATAATTCACAAGCTTCTTATTAGTTCCAAAGTTAACTTGGTTTTTGCTAATGTGAAAGTCTAAGCGGCTAGTTAACGACCGGGCTTTTTAAATTGAGGACAAATTATTACATATTTAGATTTGAAGCACTGAGCTGTTGGTACGGAGTAAAAGATTATTACGATGCTTCTAATTACAATACAGCGGTTTCTTTTCTATCCAATACTTGTTGATTGCTGCGGTCAGCCGTACAGGCGAAGCATTTTTGTTAATTGGGAATGAATTAATTCTTCCGCAACCGTGCGAGTAGGGCGAGGCCAGAATTGATGGGGAGTGCTTAAAGCAAAGTAAGGTATCGGATAATAGCCTCGCTGCCAGATCGGCTTGTTTGTTTTCGATAATCCCGAGTCTGAACGAGCTATTGCCAATGGCGCGCTATTTGATTTGCCATAGATCGCCATGAGATAATCTGAAACATTAAAAACGCTGTAGAGGCGTTTAAACGATAACACGAGAAGAAATGCGCAACAAAATATGAAAACATGATTGAAGAAAACTGTACAATAAGTATTGATGATACATATATCATCAATGAATATCTATCAATCAATCAATAGAAAAGCCCAATTTATAAAGTTGTTGCGTTTAAAGAATAACCAATATCATTTTAAACGCAACAACTTTAGATTGGGCTTTTCTTTTGGTTATGCGTCGTTCACAGAGGTCTGCATGCACGAATTGCACAGCGTAAGAGATCCACCATCCTACGGGCCTGCGCCTACCTACCCCCTTCGCTTGGACTATCACGGACCACCAGCAAGTATGGTTCACAAATATAATGTATAATTTCAGAGTTCTCGTATATATGTCGAAAACGCATTATCGTTTCTACAAATATTTAATTATGTGTGTACCGAGTTGTACCCCAGAAACTTGTGCGGATAAAGACTAAGAGCCTGCGGTAGATTTGTAGTGGATGTGAATTTGTAATACATGCCAGCTTTCCAATAAGGACGATCATTTCAAACTGTAGCGGCATATTCCAAACTCAAAACAGTTCATGCGGTCGACTTTATGACGAGGCATGTTGCTTGAGTGCGGCCCAGCCTCAACGCTTGTGATGTGTATTTCTGTTTAAATAACCTTTCCAAGTTGTAGCCATCAACTTATGTTTGAAAGTCATAGAAGCTCCAAGTTTGCCTAGCGGTGACGTGGATATGGTTCCGAAAGAAGCGTAGCCGACGACAGGGGATGTTATTTGCTCATTCAGAGCATTTCTTTCGTTTTGACAGGAGCACCTGACGATCATGTTCATATCCGCAACGCTGTGGTTGGGCATATGTTAAAAACATTAATACGAAGCAGACAGTTATATGGAACAAAACGTGGAGAAATATGTGAAGCGATCTGAGATGGAGGAAGTCAGACATATGAGGACGAACGCCAAGATATTAGGCTGTGTGTTTATGGCGAACTGCGATATTGCAGTATACGTGCAATTTTGCTTTGAGAAACGTTGATTGCGTTGCAATGGGTCACTTTCCCCAGAGAAGGAGCACCATTGAAGTAATACGGCTTCTGCAGAATTCAAGAGATCACTTTGAACCAATAATATACTACTTGTATAATAATGATATAATATTAAATTATTGTTGAAACATTAGACCGAGTTTGTATAGCAATCACATTAATAATTATGAACAGAAACACGATATTAATTTGTAAATCCTATTATCGTTACAATAGCTACCAAATTTCCATTATTAATACATTAGAAGTTAGCATGATATTGCAGAAAACATATATTCTTAATTACTAGTGTTGGTAACATGCTACGAGGAAACCACTGTCGTTGCATATATGTTAGATCTTATTGTCGCTACAATGCCATTGAACAATCTATTGACGTTGCAACAATATAGTTTCTTTGTTTGGTGCACTAAAAGCAAACGTTATTGCAACATCAATATTTTTGCACAACGCTATTGTTCGGACCAAAAATAGAAAAGCATTATGCGCTGCAATAACGTAAAAAAAGATATATCGTCTTTACAATATCATACGGTGTGCAATTCGTGCACGCAGATCTTTGTGAACGACGTATTAACATTTTGCGAACGGCAATTTTTTCCATTAATTTTTCAACACATTAACATCGGCACAAGCATTGTTACTGAAAGTTACATAGAAGGCAAATGTTGTATTTTAACCTAATAAATGTGATAAGAGGGCTGGTTCACCGCTATACCAAAACTTTCACAGGAATAACTTGAAAACATGATCAAATTTAAAATTAACATTGCTCCGCAGTATCGATTCCATGCACATATGTCATGTTTTGACGGGTAAGTTTAAAGTTTCAATACTTCTTCAAAATGGATTTTGAATCGTATAGAAAACTATACGGAGTCGTCAAGTAGTTTGCTGATGTATGAGAAATTTATCCTGTTACACCGATGACAATAATGTTAATTAAAAAACGGACATTTTTTTCGTGACAATATTTGCAAACCGCTAACATTTGGCATAAAGATTTTTGACTACAGCACAATTCCCATTTAGACATTATGACGTAGTTTTTGCGTGGTTTAAGCTATGACATGTGGGCGAGATCGAAATGACTAATGCGTCTAACTGAATCCAACGGATAACTCATGGTCGAGTGACTACTAATTTATGGTTTAGCTCGGCTATTTTGTACAATATGAAGTATCGGTTATTTAAAATTTTCGTTGGTTGGACTAACAATTCTCTATTTTGACTGGAGAAATGCTGAATTTTAGTAGTGTCAGCTGAACATTGTGAAACACTATACGATGGTTTTATAAAACGAAATTTCGAATTGTAGCAACAAAACAAATCGCTATTAACTTGTTGAATATAAGGTGTTGTTCAAGTTAACGTGTCACCTCAGCTCGGCTCTTGAAGACAAATGATATGCCTAGATGGGTTATCTTAAATTTTAGCGTCTCGGCTAAACCATGTGTGCGACATTTAGCTAGTTCAATCCTCCACTATAACATTTGAACCATGCCCCCTCATCCTATAGCGAATTATTCATTTTTGAGTCCAAGTCAAAAAATATATTTTCACGGCATTGTCCGTAAAATAGGATAATTTTATCCTAAATTTTCTAATCAGTAAGTTTAAGGTGGCAACAATAGCGGTTTTCATGATTCAAAAACACAACTCTGATGCCTTTGCACAATACAAGAATTGTAGGAGGGGACACAAGTTGTTAAGAAGGACAATTCCCAAAACAAGTCCCTTCTAAGACAACTTCTCATTCTCAAATGCTTTGCCAAAAGCTTTGCAATTGCTTCTACAAATGCCCTTAGCTGGCTAGCTCATCAATGGTTCATCTTTCCTACTCATCGTGTACGTACAACTGATGCCACAAAAATGGTATTTCCAACGAACGTCGAGAGGATAATTAAGATTCCAGGTAAAGCAGCTGAAAATCTTCAACGAATATCTTCGTTTTCTCTTCTTTTCTGCTCTTTCACAAAACCAAAGATTGAAAAATAAACTTACGCGAGTATGATATAGCGTTGCAGGATAACAACGAGAAAGCGATAGCGAAAAGTTTGAGCCAAATATTTATATTCATGGTGTAGACCCCTAGTAAGTGAATCAAACAACTAATGTATACCCTATAGCTAAATATATATATATTTTTATTTGTAAAGCAGAATACGACTAACTAGTTTTATGGGCACCGCAGGTTTATTCGAGCGACTAAACCCGAATCCGAAAATGTTATTGAAAATGAAGATGAAATTTCAGCTTTTATCCTGTGGCAGGATGATAGCTCCAGTAAACTACTGTTGTAATTGCGGTGTATATTGGATGTTAATTTCTTGCGACCCTTAATTGATTATTGCTGATATAGTTGGGTATTATACTAACCTAAAACGGTGAATAGACTGAGAGTTGCTATCAATTGTTTGGTGTCATATTTGACTACATACATAAAATTTGATACAGACTGTGTTTAATCAATTTTTCGACCCCTGCTCCGGTACGAATTTTTGGACCCTGCTCCGGTACGAATTTTTCGACCCATGCTCCGCAACGAATTTTTCTAACCCTGTTCCGCAACAAATTTTTGGATCCCTGCTCCGGTACGAATTTTTCGACCCCTGCTCCGCAACAAATTTTCCGCGCCTGTCTCAGAACGAATTTTTGGATCTCAGCTCCGGAACATGGTATGGAAATTATTATACTAGAAGTCGCGTAGCGCAGAATGCGAAATATAGGTAAAAATTAGTCATATCCCTCCGCCGCAATTGACTCCTGAATTACACAAGTTGCAATATAATTAAACGACTGAACCTGAGCAATACGTAACTGAACGAGTACAAA
>JASANE010024303.1:0-23977 GCA_030248225.1 Trileptium ribeirensis
TAGATATTGCCCGAAAAGGTCGTGTTTGAAAGGTTAAGATAGAAGCATACTGCAATCTGTTGTAGATATTGCCCGAAAAGGTCGTGTTTGAAAGGTTAAGATAGATCCGTCTCGCATGGTCAAGGAGACAAATGTCTTTATCTTCTTCTACACGTAACATATAATGTAAAAGTCCAATATAGGAGTGTGTCCATAAGGCAGGGTGTCCTGCCCGCTAAGAGTAAAACTGTTTGAAACTATGTTTGAAACTATATTTATTAGTTACCTTGGGGTAATGGGTTTAGTCCTTCGGGCTAAAATCTTTAGCAGCTGCAAACAAAATTACAAAAACTTTAAAAAAGAATTGAGATAAGAGACAAAATGTGAGGGATATTTTGAGAAGATGGGAAAAGTTTTCGTTACACCCTAACCTCCCCCCCCCCGTTCCGGAATCATCTGCTCTCATAAGCCGAACGACCTTGCAACCTATGATTATAAGTATTAGAACATATATATGTGAGAAACATCCATGCTATAACATATCTATATTTAAGTGATGCCAAATTATTTGTGAGAGATACCTATAAAAATTTTGCATTTTGCAAAATTTTTTCGTGTCTCAGCACTTAAAAACCATATCATCGGTTGTTATTATTATGTAGCTATTTAAAACAGTTAGTGTATATAGTACATTCGCTGTGGCGTGGTATACTTTCCGTGGTATTTAGTGTTTCATTTTGAGACATCTTAAACCGATGAATTATGAGGTGATAAGGTTTCGTAAGTGATTATTGCACGCACATGGTTGTCTCGTAATTCCGTAAAAGTTCTCAAACAATATATATTAGTGATTACACTGGATGACTAGCATTTAAGAAATGGATGATTTCCACTAACAGCGTTGCCATTCAAATTTCCATATTTGGTTGCATTAGTATTCTCGTCTTAAGCTAAAAGGATCTACGTAGAACCACTATTCGTCGATAGTAACCTATGCAAAATCTGCTTATAACACGATTGGCAAACCCGTTTCGTTGTTTGCTAACATTAGACTGAACATTATACTGGTCGGTCCATACGACGACTGTTAAAAAACCTATTTCCTGATGACAAAAATTTAATTGTGATTAATTAATTCGACGTACAGACCGTACGTAAAAACAGATCTACAGAGTGTTCATAACAACAGTCTACATGTTCTTCTGGAAATTACACAGTTATTAATGAATGCTATATTTATTTCTTTTTTTATTACAGGGAGAACGCGGCCCACCCGGTATCAAAGGCAAACCTGGTGAACATGGAAAACCGGTCAGTTCAATTGTTTGTGACAGTTAATAATAAAATTAACCATTGACTAAAGCAAGAGTCCATGATGAAAAGCTTAAGAATAGTAGTTGGTTCTTCTCAGTGACCATGTGAAGCGATCAATCATATCTGTGCATGTTCTGTGCAGTGCCATTAGCTGTTTTGCTTATTGGACCCGGTGCGTGTCCTAAACTGTTATACTTGATGATACGCAAGAGCGTCATATTCCTAAGTTGATGATCATGAACACTTGGTTAAAGTGAATTAAGCACACGAATAAGAGACCGATCCTGCAATGCGCACTATTACTGCCCGAAAACAACGCATGGTCAAATATATTGGCCATTAATAATAAAAGTTAGCAACTCACAGCTCTGATTGTAGTTGTATGCAAGCGCTTTACCTGTCGCCTAGTTATTGGTTAGCCGAGATCACTATGCTAATTTTAGAAATAACGCATGGTCAAAATATATATTAGCCATTAATAATAAAAGTTAGCAACTCACAGCTCTGATTGTAGTTGTATGCAAGCGCTTTACCTCTGTCGCCTAGTTATTGGTTAGCCGAGATCACTATGCTAATTTTAGAAATAACGCATGGTCAAAATATATATTAGCCATTAATAATAAAAGTTAGCAACTCACAGCTCTGATTGTAGTTGTATGCAAGCGCTTTACCTCTGTCGCCTAGTTATTGGTTAGTCGAGATCACTATGCTAATTGTAGAAATAACGCATGGTCAAAATATATATTGGCCATTAATAATAAAAGTTAGCAACTCACAGCTCTGATTGTAGCTGTATGCAAGCGCTTTACCTCTGTCGCCTAGTTATTGGTTAGCCGAGATCACTATGCTAATTTTAGAAATAACGCATGGTCAAAACATATATTGGCCATTAATAATAAAAGTTAGCAACTCACAGCTCTGATTGTAGTTGTATGCAAGCGCTTTACCTGTCGCCTAGTTATTGGTTAGCCGAGATCACTATGCTAATTTTAGAAATAACGCATGGTCAAAATATATATTAGCCATTAATAATAAAAGTTAGCAACTCACAGCTCTGATTGTAGTTGTATGCAAGCGCTTTACCTCTGTCGCCTAGTTATTGGTTAGCCGAGATCACTATGCTAATTTTAGAAATATTTCAATCATTTTACGCTCAATTGTAATAAATGTCAACTATTTGCTTGTGTGCTTGCTTATAAACGAATAAATTTTGAAATAAAATGTTCGAGTGGCTTTTTGTGTAATTACTGACAGCGTCTTAGCTAGTGACCAGTAATTAAAAAATTCAAAGCAAAGGTTCGTTCAACCTTTTTGCTCAAAATTTGACCTAAATGTTTGAGCTCGAAATTTTATCAAATCTAAACAAACTTTCACTGTTAATTTCTAAAGGAAAAGAGTAGTAAATCCTGACCATATATAATTTTTTGCAAGTTTTAGTTAAATTTGGAGCTCAAAGTTTTTTCAAAATACACGCTTTGTCCTTAATTGGCTATAGCAATGTGCTACAAAAGTTTGAACAGTTTTCACACGTTCAAGATAATCAGTCGAAAAAATGCTTAGAAATTATGATCTAAATTTGACGAAATTTTGCGTTTAAATTTTAAGAAAAACGGTTTGAACGCGTGAATGCACCTCATAACTAATTTGTTGAGCTTTCATATTGTGTCTGTAATTCGGATGTAGTTAGGCTGCTTGAATGTAATGTTGGCGTTCAGTAAATTTGCATTATTAATATAATATAACGGTTTTATATATTTCTTAGAAGGCTTGGCGTTTAGCCGAAAAGTGTTTTCTCTGTATCATGTAACGAGGCTATACCTAATATTACAATTATTATGTAGTAATTTCAGGGCGCAAAAGGACATCCTGGTGAAGAAGGCATGCCTGGTCCAGATGGCTTGACCGTAAGTGCATTTTATAGATTTATCACAGTTAGTTTTATGTTCTTTAGGGATCAATTAACTTCGTCCACCTTGTGTTCGAGGACATTATTATTTTAGTGCTAAAACAAATAATATGATGTATATAGCGAATTAAAATATAAGAAAAATTAGAACACGCGTTGTTAAAAACGTCGCAAATATAAAGGCAATAATGTGTTATCGTACATACCGTTACCTTGGGTGTTTCTATATAGCCTTGCGGCCTATTTATTTTGGTTTTTCAAATATTACATTAACAAATTTATTTGCTCAACTTACGTGTTTTATAAAGGCAATAATGTGTTATCGTACATACCGTTACCTTGGGTGTTTCTATATAGCCTTGCGGCCTATTTATTTTGGTTTTTCAAATATTACATTAACAAATTTATTTGCTCAACTTACGTGTTTTATAAAGGCAATGATGTGTTATCGTACATACCGTTACCTTGAGTGTTTCTATATAGCCTTGCGGCCTATTTATTTTGGTTTTTCAAATATTACATTAACAAATTTATTTGCTCAACTTATGTGTTTTATAAAGGCAATAATGTGTTATCGTACATACCGTTACCTTGGGTGTTTCTATATAGCCTTGCGGCCTATTTATTTTGGTTTTTCAAATATTACATTAACAAATTTATTTGCTCAACTTACGTGTTTTATAAAATTATGTGCACAATTGGCATAAGTTTATGTAAGTTTAGTCTTCGACGTGTATATATTTTTATGAAAATGCCAACAATAGTTATGCGAATTATATAGGAAACAATAATTGTATTATATGTCGAGCTAGCGAATCTATCCGGGCATCAAAAATTGTATTTTATGGCGAGCTAGCGAATCTATCCGGGCATCGAAAATTGTATTTTATGGCGAGCTAGCGAATCTATCCGAGCATCAAAAATTGTATTTTATGGCGAGCTAGCGATTCTATCCGAGCATCAAAAATTGTATTTTATGTCGAGCTAGCGAATCTATCAGGGCATCAAAAATTGTATTTTATGGCGAGCTAGCGAATCTATCCGGGCATCAAAAATTGTAGAGATAAGACATTCAAATATTTTTGCTGTAGATTTAAGTTCCAAATGTGCGCAAAAAGTTTGAACGCGTGAATACGCCTTGAAAATGTGCGACTGCAGTATTAACATTAATTTTTTAACTTGAATGTTTTGTGTATATCCAGGAAAAAGAGAGTATGAAAAACCAAGCATCGAAAGACCTGTATCAGTAAATTCATTTAATCGCAGGTGTCCGCAGGAGGAATGCGGTTACTCACTAGGTGTATGACTACTATCCTTCCAATTCATCGCCATCTGCACCGCGCCGAAGATCCGCTCAAAATTTTAGCAAATATGTTAAAATTACGAAACTTTTAGCGGAAATTTAAGGAAAATACAAAAATTATAAAAAATGGGGTAATTGGGAAGGTTTTTGGTCGCTCCGCATTGTGTACCACCCACCGAGGCTATCTATTGCCCTAAACCGACGGACTTTTAACAACTATGAATATTAAGTACAACATTGCATGTATCAAACAGATATAAAGCTTTACGATAATAAATGACGCAATCCAGTTGAGCCATGATAATGATTTTCCAGTAAACTCACTTTGCAATATCTCATGCAACAAGATAGATTTTGATACCAATACTTGTGATTTTAGGGTAAGCCTGGTGCTGGAGGGCAACCAGGTGAACCAGGACATCCAGGACACGACGTAAGTTTTAACAAGCTTGTACAACGAAAAATGTTCTCCCGAAATAATATTGCGATTCTTTATTATCAGTAATTGTGCAGCTATCTAGAAGAAGGTTATTTCTTATTTTTTATTTCCGGTTAGTATTAAATAAGAGGCTAGGAATATGATATTTTTTCCACTAATTGCAATTCTTTATTATCAGTGGCTATGCAGCTACCTAGCTGGAACAATGTTATTCTGCTTTAATTTGGTGTACGATAGACTTTAAGACTCGTCCAGCTTATCTAATGTAAGTCTCTATCGCACGTTATTTCTAGGAGTAGAGCCCGGGATGTATAATTGCAACAGGCGTCAGCAAACAACCAAACTATTTAGGAGCTCCAGCTTGGTTATTTAAGAAGCCCTACAAAGCGCACGATAAAAAAATCACACGTGGAAACAAAAGTACACATAAAATTCAGTTAACACAAGTCTTCATAATGGTCACCGATACTATTGAGCATAATTTGATCACAAAACGGTAGCAGATATTATTTTATGTCGTAGTAAATATAATATGTGTATCAACACAACGCGAAATGTACATAGTCCGTTAGCAATCCTAATGCTTGAATTCCAAGCGATATGACATGGTACCTCTAACCATGGCTTTGTTATCTGTGCATTTTGTGTAAATTCTCAATGATTCTATCGACAGCTCCTGAGAGTTCTTATAATTATTTTGTGACTCCGTTAATTTCATATAACCGGCGATGCAAGTCTGTGGCCACTGTGTTCAATTTTGGCACCTAGGCCGTTAGTTTAAAAGAATCTTTTGATTAATAGTTAACTGTTGAAACTGCTCAATTTTTCGACTCGGTTTTGCCGTCAGAAAAATTACTTGTTTCTCTAAATTTAATGAAATTCACTGACAACATTATCCAAAATAGCAGCACATGTGCGTATCACAAGCGGTAATTATGAAGATAAAACAAAATTAAAGCTTTGTATTTATACATTTAATGATGAATTTGCTGTATTTTCTTGTCGTGATCGAAAAAAATTTTGAACCCCGTAACTGCCAAAATAACACATTATATACTATATATCTTTGAACAAACCACAAAATGTTCTGATATTGAGCCTTTCTACTATAGCTATGTAATTCTATGATGTACGGATGTACTATAGCCTAATTTATAATTATGGTTGTTAGATATTTTAGGGTAAACCAGGAACAAAAGGCCCACCGGGACATCCTGGAAAAGGAGGCGCTCCAGTAAGTAATTTACTGATCATTTTTGGTTACACGCATGGTGATATCTAATTTTCTCTCTCGCGCAAAGTTGATATCTGCTTTCAGTTTTTTTGACTAAAGGTTCAAATACCGGCTCTGGTTAACCATTTTATCGTTTTGATCATATGAAATCCCAGAACAGTTCGTATTATAGCTCCTGTTAAAGGAGTCGGAAATAAAATGATGTTCACCAACTGATCGTTGCCTTTTCAACGTTCATTGCTGTTATATAAGTAATTTTTTTATCTAAATATTTGTTCTCCAGCTATAAGCCAATAGCTAAAAAAGCCAGAAAAAACGGAATCTTTAAAATTTTGACTATAGTGAGTTTCTAACTTGCCGATGGGTTCACTAAGTTATTTAAAAATTTAAGTTTCATTGTTTTAACCTTTTGATGCGTCTGTCATTGGGTTTTCGGCGCTGCCAGAATGTCAAATTGCTACAGTTTCTCACATCAGTAAGGTAAGGAAGATATGTACGTATAGACAGGGGTCGCAAGAGGGGTGAGCCCTGTCGGTGTCCTCAGTTTTTAATGACAAACGTTAAAAATATAAATTATGAATACAAAATAAAATAAATTCAAATATAACCGACCCATTGAACATTTGAAAAGCTTGCGACGTCCTTGGACAGGCGTAAATGTATTAAAGGATTTGACTGTTATGAAGTTAGTTTTATTGGTTCCCTTTCTTTGGTGTACCAAAAAATAGCGTTACACTGCAACTTCAAATTTCAAAAAATCTTGAGATTAAGTTTTCACCATGATTTCTACAAATAGCTTATTGCTTTACCTGTTACTGTTTACCGTTTACCTGTTTACCGTTTACCTGTAAAATCTTGAGATTAAGTTTTCACCATGATTTCTGCAAATAGCTTATTGCTTTACCTGTTACTGTTTACCGTTTACCTGTTTACCGTTTACCTGTAAAATCTTGAGATTAAGTTTTCACCATGATTTCTGCAAATAGCTTATTGCTTTACCTGTTACTGTTTACCGTTTACCTGTTTACCGTTTACCTGTAAAATCTTGAGATTAAGTTTTCACCATGATTTCTGCAAATAGCTTATTGCTTTACCTGTTACTGTTTACCGCTTACCTGTTTACCGTTTACCTGTAAAATCTTGAGATTAAGTTTTCACCATGATTTCTGCAAATAGCTTATTGCTTTACCTGTTACTGTTTACCGCTTACCTGTTTACCGTTTACCTGTAAAATCTTGAGATTAAGTTTTCACCATGATTTCTGCAAATAGCTTATTGCTTTACCTGTTACTGTTTACTGTTTTCCTGTATTTGAGTATGAAAAATGGCTACAATTGAAAATATGCATCTACTTTGTTTGTTTTTGGAACGTAATGTAAGCATACACAAGGTTAGGTACCACAGTATACAAGACTAAAAAATCAAATATTATATCTCTAGTGTAAAATTTCGTTTAATTTCAGGGCGCTAAAGGCCATCCAGGAACCCAAGGACCACATGGACACCCAGGACAACCGGTAAGCTTTTATTGCTAATTGTGTTTTTTCAATATTTTTACGTTAAATCGATAGCTTTTTATTTTTAAGTGGTTGTAATAAATACTGCACAACATTGTTTCGATTGTATTGCGGAAACTCAATAAAAATTGTCTTCTTTCTTTCTTCAATACGGATCGTATAACCGTTGCATCGCGGCTTTTTTCGCAGGTATATGCTCATAATTACAATATATAGGACGGTAGAAATTCAGAAAGAGTAGGTATAATAAAAGGAGTAAGGTATTTGTAAGTGGTTGCAGTAAATACAGCATTGTTTCGATTCTATTGCGGAAACTCAATAAAAAATGTCTTCGTCCTTTCCTCCATACGGATCGTATCACCGTTGCATCGCGGATTTTTTCGCAAGTATATATATGCTCATAATTACAATATATAGGAAGGTAGAAATTCAGAAAGAGTAGGTATAATAAAGGAGTAAGGTATTTGTAAGTGGTTGTAGTAAATACAGCATTGTTTCGATTCTATTGCGGAAACTCAATAAAAAATGTCTTCGTCCTTTCCTCCATACGGATCGTATCACCGTTGCATCGCGGATTTTTTCGCAAGTATATATATGCTCATAATTACAATATATAGGAAGGTAGAAATTCAGAAAGAGTAGGTATAATAAAGGAGTAAGGTATTTGTAAGTGGTTGTAGTAAATACAGCATTGTTTCGATTCTATTGCGGAAACTTAATAAAAAATTTTATTCGTTCTATCCTTCATACGGATCCTATCACTGCTACATCGCAACTTTCTTCGTAGGTATATGCTCATAATTACAATTCATAGAGAGGCAAAAATTCAGAAAAAGTAGGCACTCGTTTGCGTAGTCGAAAACGTGCCTATAACTTAGCACTCAATGAAATACAAATATCGGATCAGCAGTACTTTGAACTTATGTAAAATCAACAACAGGTCTAGCATGAGTTCCGGTATTAAGCAGAAAAAAAATATTTATTAATTATAATTTGTAACCAATTTTTGACACGCTATAAAGCTATGTATGTATAGTTAGAGTATATGTAAAATCAGGAATACTACAAGTAAATCGCATATCGTACTAATTTCTGGCATTAAGGCATGAAATTTTGGATAAAGCTAAATGGTGTAAATTGAAGTGGTTTTGTTTGGCTTTATGTTGCTAATTAATATTTGAGTTATCATTGTTATTCCTAGAGAATCTTCCACTACTTATGTCCATACATTCATTTATTTAAGGGCAAACCAGGACCCGTGGGAATAACGGGAGTTCCAGGCGATAAAGGCAAAAAGGTATGCACATGTCTACTAATTGACCAAACATATCGTATATTTTCTTGTTCTCAACATAGTGTTGCAGTATAATTTTTAAATTCTAAATTCGTCTAAAGTAAAACCAAGATTTCGGACGTGATAACTGCTGGAACCAAATAACTGAAGATGCCTGTAATTTTAGTGTAATTTGTTCATTTTGCGTAGTTTAATGCTAACGTGACAATTTCGTGTACAGAAAATGTCGACAGAGACGAGATTTAAACTCACGACCTCCGGTTTAAAAAATATGACTTATATCAGATTTAGACGTGCTCATAAAACACTCTCCGAGCGAGGTCCTCTATTAGGCCAACAAAAGGTAGAGTTCATAACTTAACTTGTTGACGACTCGCATATATACCAGAAAGAATGATGAAATTTCCAGATTATGTTACATGAAACCGCAACCAGACCTTCATTATTTCAAATTTGTAAGCATCAATAGTTGCTTTTACAGTATGCCAAATAGAAGCAGCTGTTGCTGTCGACGTTGGCTCAGTAACGTAAATAAATCGTGAAATCATAAGATATATATGAGTACTGTTAATAGTGACCTAAAAATAACATAATTATAACATTTATTTTTGTTAATCTATAACAATTTTGAAAACGTAGCTGAAATTCGATACCCGTACGAGGTATAGGATTCACAAAGTTTCAAAATTTAAATTTCTAAAATGATTACAGTGAACGGCAAAGTTCTTTCTGTATTTTTCATAACTGACAAGTGAATTGCGACAAACTTTTACAAATGTATATCAGCAAAAACTCAATGATTACTACTGTCTGCATCACGAAAGGGATTCCGTCGTAGTTGTTTCAAAAACCAAATTGGGATTAACCAAACACGCTCGTATATTATACTTAACAATGAGTGCTTAACAATTATTTTTAAGTAGAAATATGTTAATTTGTGAAGTTGTTACGTAATATCCCAATCTGAGCCCTCTATGTCCTAGAATCGGTGCAGGCCCGACATGTTTACTGATACACTTTTCAGGGCGAACCTGGCATCGACGGACCAGTTGGCGAACATGGACCCCCTGGCCCTCAGGTAATCGCACTTTTATAATAAAAGCGGAACTAAATGGTAATAAAATTTAAAAATATAATACTTTTAAATTTACGCATAACAAAGCAAAGCTGAACACTACTTTGCGACTCAGTAATAATGCATCATTTGCTATATGATGCCTGCTCATGGTCCCATTTATGTCACGCGTTCAAATGGGCTAGCTACTATGTCAAGCAGACAGTCCAGCTTGAATATTAAATTTTTGAATAGCCTAGCTAAGCTATGCACTTTCTCACCGACTTTCGAGCCGGACTGTGCTTTTGTCACGAGGCGTTCAGCTGAGCCCCTATAACTTAAGCCAGACTACTCCCAACATTACGTTTTACTATTACATAAATAACCCCAAAGTGCGTACTACTTAGAACTTTAATTGTATATATTAAAAACAAATATATAACTTAAATTAGTGTGAAAATGTTATAACCAGATGCTATAACACTAAGCAAACACTAAATATAATTTCTCTACGTTCAGCCGGACGCTCCGTTTGTCACACAGAGCCTAGCTGAACTCTCTTCCTGTCACAACGATACTGACTGACCAATCAAAATGTACCATAGTAGTCCAGGTAAGCTATAGTTTACCCGAGCTAGCTGAGTTGGACGCGTGACATAATGTGGCCATGTCGCACATATCTTATCGTAAATGGTGCATAACTTAACTCCGTATATTTTAATAAATCTACTTTTTGTCTAGAATTATGTTATGTATAAACTGGATAAAAATTACGCATGACGATTGTATGCAATTAAATATTTATAAAATTAAATAATATTTTGTCCCACGGAAAAAGCCTTTTGACTTCAAGTTTATTAGCATTTTTTTGCGCAAAAATTGTCTAAGCAGTCAATAGTTTTTTTGCAATAACGTATTTGTTTCAAGTAAACTGTTTGACTACGATGTGCACAATTCATGCGTGTAAATACACAATACTTTAAAAATTAAAAATGTAATGTTCTCAGTCAATCGGCGGACTAAATTTTTATTATTATTTAAGGTCGGAATTATTTTTTGTATTGTACAATAGTTGTAAAACCCCGAGTAGGCAGCGAATCCAAATTGCATAACTGCCAATGGTGTATATAAGAAATTGAGTTAATATCTAGGAGATTTCACTCGTTTTATTTAAGGAAGCTAGAAAGCTAGAAGCACCCGAAAAGCAAACATGCGCAACTCGACAAGCGCAGTTAATGCTGGAACTACTGGTCTACTACTACTAAATTAGTTTGGCACCAAAAATGTTGTTTCAATTCGGACTGCTTGTGTGTTGTCATAACATGGTTTCTTTTAAACATTCATCGAAAAAATATATTAAAACTATATAATACGACAAGTATTACAAACTTAACCCATTTCAAGAGTCAAATGCTACCTATAAACTGCATACGGTAGCTCACGACGAGCCTGATTTGCAAAATTTTTAGCTCCAAATTAAATTGGGCCAACCTCATTCGGGATCGGCCGATTTAAAACGGCATTTTTCTGGGCAAGCCGGTTTAAATCGATTCGTTTTAAATCGGCAAAAGTCAAACCCCGTCGGGTTTTGCACCGCTAATATAAACGACTTTTAATTTTAGCCATCTTCCTACGCACAACTTGTGTTAGTTCCCGCATAACACCACGCTGCACTATTCTCTTTGGGTAGCAGTTTGGATTAGTGGGTTAATACGTTAAAAAGAATTTTTCTTTGGCAGATTTCTCGTTTTAAATAGTTTCCAGCCGCGTATTTAATTGCATTTTTTGAAACCTTTTACTCTGTGTGCTAAAACTGCGCTTCCGTATTTACGAAAGATCATCACAGGTTATAATATTTTAAAATTTAAAAAAAGCTGTCCGCATTATTTTCACAAAGCACTTCTGACACTGCTTTTTTCAGGAAACTGCTCGAGACATTTCCACTAAGTTGCTTCTGTGACAAGGAAAACTGATTATGATAATTTTTTATTTGCAATATCAGATGATGAGCGACTTCTTCGTTTGCGAATTTATTTAATTATCAATTTCTTTACTAAAAATATCGTAAACTTTCATGACAACTTTATGGTGTCTGTTAATCTTGGTGCCGTTAATGCCCTAGATTTTGTTATATATGGTATCCCATTCATCTACACCTTATAAAAAATGACAATAAGCGGGGAAAATTATGCGAATTATGTAATAAAATAATTAAAAAAAATCAGTTATTCAATCGTTTTAGTGAATTCATCGTTCAAAATTTTAGAAAAGATATTGAGTACACAATATGTTAAAGGCACTGTATATAGAACTCATTTGTAGTGACATTTGTTGCCAGACAATATCGAACTTAAATGTAGTGAATCCGCAAAGATTTATTACGCGCCTGCTGCCGTCGCGAGACCATTTCTCATTTTCACGTCCAGATGCGCGTTTAAGCGACAGTTTGGTGAGCCTCCTACGCCAAACTTTAAAGCCAAAAGCTTAACGTGCACACAATGGGATAACTAAGTTTTTTCTTAAGCTCATTGGCGATAAGGTGTACGCTCCACTGTCTTCGTTCATCATACAACCTAAATAGCCAAAACGCGAGACCACAAACCTGTAGCTGGATTGAACATGCGACGTGGTATGATCGCTGAGTGAAAAATTTTATTTGGTTATTAATCTATGGTCGTTATTAATCTCGTTACTATTTACGCTGACGTTATTCATATTTCCAGGGACCACAAGGACCACAAGGATTTCCAGGGCATCCAGGAAAGCCAATCCTCCATTGAGTTTTCTTAGATATTCTATAACAATGTTTACAATTTTATTTCTTCATAGTACAGATTCATATGTTACTGAGTGTTAACCGCCATAATTTTGCATTTCATCATATATTTTGTTCGATTAGCTCCAATTATGTTGTTTGTTAATGCCCTGCACGATATTATTATGTCACTCATTTCGTGTGAGATTTCACTTATAAGCTCTATTCTATGCACCCTTGACTTCTCCAGTTCACCTTGCTCAAGTCTCACCTTTATGAGTCTTCTGGTAAGTTGTAGCTTCTACTTCATGAATTTAGATTAATGCAGTTATCTCCCATATTATGCCCACGTTATGTTTTATTTATATTTGTTATTTATTACATAGAAGTATATTTAATCGTTTATATGTTAATAGTATATGTACAAGCCCGTCCCGGGGGCATTTGGTCCATGCCCCCCCCCCAGATTCCTGCCATGCCCCCTCTCTATGATCGTTTCAGAGGCTTTCAATTTCCCTATTGTCGTTCTGTTATCGGTTGATTCTGACCTGCGCAGCATCTTCCTCAGTCGACCATTCTAATGTACATTTCGCATTCTATTATATAATTTAAAGTTCCGTTTTTAGATTGCTATCTTTTGATCCGTGTGTTTTTGTTCTTTTATTTTTACATTTCTTCTATCATTTGGGCACTGGTCGCCAATGCTTTTTTTATATGTTGTGTAGATTGTTATACAGATGTGTTGCTATCACGATACTATATATTCTGTTCTATCCGCTCTGATAGTTACAAGAGACCATTATACGTCAAGAAGATACTTATGATCATATAAGACATATAAGATAGATATCTCATGCAGACAGTATAGTAAGGTATAGCTAGATAGTGTTCGGGCTTTCCTTAATAGCGGACCCAGTCGCAATTTTTGTTCTATTTTGCTATTTGCCTTGGGGGTTTTCGGGTCTAATTTCCGTCGTTGCCATCTCCTGCGCCCCCTCTGGCTGCGTCCCCCCCGCCCTCGGCTCCCTCCTGCGCCGCCCGCCCGCCCGGTACCCCGCCCTCGCTCTGGGCCCCTCCCGGTCTGCGCGCCTCTTCTCTCCCCCCCCCCCCCTCCCCCCCCCCCCCCGCCCCCCCCCCGTACTTCGCCCTACAATAGGAATGGTAAATATATAATGTTGTAAATCTAACCTGTCCACGAACATTTCAGTGACCTATAAAATAATAAGCAAGTGAACAACAAAATGTCACAGAAGCGTTATGTCATTTATGAAAAAATGAAACTGAAACATTAAAATACCTTGAAATGCAACTCTTCGTACTGATACAATTAAGTGATTCACTATACAAAAGAATCTTTGATTTGAGACCATTATAGAGGCATACACGTAGTTAAAATCAGAAAAATTTTTATGCCTGCTATACACCTCACAATTATTTTTGCTAAATCTTGAAAAAAGCCCTGTGTACTTATTTGGAAAATAATCGAATTGTTTACGTAACTTTTATATACACAGAGTCACGGCTAACCTTCTTATACGACATTTAGCCATAATAATATATATAATTTAACCCATATATGATACATATACGGGCCCGTAGCCAGCGTCCGGATTTTGGAGGGGCAAGTGAAACATCTGGAGGGGCATAAGTTTTTAGTGCTAAACAGCCCAGCAGCGCAGTTTCGAGAAGGTGTTTCGGCATTTTTGCCTAATAAAATATTGGATTCTGACTATTGGGTTTAAATTCTTCAACCCAGAAAAATGTCAATTTCTGGGTTGCGAGTTAGCTGCCCAAAATGTTTTAAAATGTTACAAACTTCAGCGAGTCGTAGTTTTTAGTATGCTGTATGCTTATAATTATATGCTATAAATGACAGAATTTTAAAACAGACAAGATTAAACAATGATTTTCTAACGCTTTCGCAATTCATTAATAAATCTTTGTGGAGATTAAATTGTTTTTCTTTTTATAAGCCAAGACGACAATGCATTTCGTCATGGCCCATACAATACGTGTTAAAATCGGGCCACGTTGAAAAACTTCCAATCAGTGGAGACTCCGAAAGTTACTGCCGCGCTAAGAAAAATATATAAATTTGGGAACGCTTCTCGGTATACACAGAACCAAGCTAGAAATGTTTCTAAATTGTTACGTTTGTCGAAGTTTTCCATGTTATCACAAAGTTTTGAATTAATCATAGATTTGGCAACGACGGAAATTTTCGACCCCGAAAACCCCCAAGGCAAATTTTAGCAAAATCGGAGACAAAAATTTTTTGCGACTTTGGGTTCCGTATATTTAAGGAAAGCCCGTAACACTATCTAGCTATACCTATACTATACTGTTCGTGCATAGAGATATCTATCTTATATGTCTTATATGATCATAAGTATCTTACTTGTTAGTATAAATGGTCTCCTTTGTTTAACTATCAGCAGTTCGGATAGAACAGAATATATAGTTATCGTGTATAGCAACACATCTGTATAACAATCTACACAACATATAAAAAAAGTCATTTGACGTTCTCACAGTGCCCAAATGTTAATGAAGAAATGTCTAAAAATAAAAGCAACAAAAAATTTCACACGGCATCAAAAGTATAGTTCAATCTAAAAACGGAACTTTAAATTTTATATAATACGGAATGCCAAATATTATTACTAATTTTAGACATCGGTCAATTCTTAGGAAGTTTTTTTTCTGGAGGTCAGAATTCAACCGATAACAGAACGTTCACAATATTGTAAATTAAAGTTTCACTCTCAAAATCATCTGGCATGGCAGGAATCTGGGGGGGGGGGGCATCGACCCCAAATGCCCCCCGTGGCTACGGGCTTGTACATATACTATTAACATATAAACGATTTAAATATACTTCTATTGTAATAAATAACAAATATAAATAAAACATAACGTGGGCATAATATTTGGGAGATAACTGCCATTTTAATTCATAAATTCATTGAGTCGTTAAAGCTACAACTTACCGAAGCACTTTCATAAAGGTGTTAGACTTGAGCAAGGTGTAACTCGGAGAAGCTCAAGGGTGCATTAGAATAGAGCTTATTAAGTGCAAATCTCACACGAAATGGATGCTTACGACCATTAATAATATCGTGTTCAGTTGGCATCATATAACAAACAACATAATTTGGAGCTAATCGAACAAAATATATGATGAAATGCAAAATTATGGCGGTTAACACTCAGTAACATATGAATCTGTACTATGAAGAAATAAAATTTAACTAAATCCTTGTTATCGAATATTACTAAGAAAACTCACTGGAGGTCCTGGCTTTCCTGGATGCCCTGGAAATCCTTGTGGTCCTTGTGGTCCCTGGAAATATGAATAACGTCAGCGTAAATAGTAACGAGATTAATAACGACCATAGATTAATAACCAAATAAAATTTTTCACTCAGCGATCATACCACGTCGCATGTTCAATCCAGCTACAGGTTTGTGGTCTCGCGTTTTGGCTATTTAGGTTGTATGATGAACGAAGACAGTGGAGCGTACACCTTATCGCCAATGAGCTTAAGAAAAAACTTAGTTATCCCATTGTGTGCACGTTAAGCTTTTGGCTTTAAAGTTTGGCGTAGGAGGCTCACCAAACTGTCGCTTAAACGCGCATCTGGACGTGAAAATGAGAAATGGTCTCGCGACGGCAGCAGGCGCGTAATAAATCTTTGCGGATTCACTACATTTAAGTTCGATATTGTCTGGCAACAAATGTCACTACAAATGAGTTCTATATACAGTGCCTTTAACATATTGTGTACTCAATATCTTTTCTAAAATTTTGAACGATGAATTCACTAAAACGATTGAATAACTGATTTTTTTTAATTATTTTATTACATAATTCGCATAATTTTCCCCGCTTATTGTCATTTTTTATAAGGTGTAGATGAATGGGATACCATATATAACAAAATCTAGGGCATTAACAGCACCAAGCATTAACAGACACCATAAAGTTGTCATGAAAGTTTACGATATTTTTGTCATAAATTGATAATTAAATAAATTCGCAAACGAAGAAGTCGCTCATTCATCTGATATTGCAAATAAAAAATTATCATAATCAGTTTTCCTTGTCACAGAAGCAACTTAGTGGAAATGTCTCGAGCAGTTTCCTGAAAAAAGCAGTGTCAGAAGTGCTTTGTGAAAATAATGCGGACAGCTTTTTTTAAATTTTAAAATATTATAACCTGTGATGATCTTTCGTAAATACGGAAGCGCAGTTTTAGCACACAGAGTAAAAGGTTTCAAAAAATGCAATTAAATACGCGGCTGGAAACTATTTAAAACGAGAAATCTGCCAAAGAAAAATTCTTTTTAACGTATTAACCCACTAATCCAAACTGCTACCCAAAGAGAATAGTGCAGCGTGGTGTTATGCGGGAACTAACACAAGTTGTGCGTAGGAAGATGGCCAAAATTAAAAGTCGTTTATATTAGCGGTGCAAAAACCCGACGGTTTTTGACTTTTGCCTATTTAAAAACGAATCGATTTAAACCGGCTTGCCCGAGAAAAATGCCGTTTTAAATCGGCCGATCCCCGAACTAGGTTGGCCCAATTTAATTTGGAGCTAAAAATTTTGCAAATCAGGCTCGTCGTGAGCTACCGTACTCAGTCATGAGGTAGCATTTGACTCTTGAAATGGGTTAAGTTTATAATACTTGTCGTATTCTATAGTTTTAATATATTTTTTCGATGAATGTTTAAAGAGAAACCATGTTATATGACAACACACAAGCAGTCCGAATTGAAACAACATTTTTGGTGCCAAGAACTAATTTCGTAAGTAGTCGACCAGTAGTTCCAGCATTAACTGCGCTTGTCGAGTTGCGCATGTTTGCTTTTCGGGGTGCTTCTAGCTTTCTAGCTTCCTTAAATAAAACGAGTGAAATCTCCTAGATATTAACGGTCTAATTTCCTACATACACCATTGGCAGTTACGTGCAATCTCATTCGCTGCCTACTCGGGGTTTTACAACTATTGTACAATACAAAAAATAATTCCGACCTTAAAAAATAATAAAAATTAGTGCCGCCGATTGACTAAGAACATTACATTTTTAACTTTTAACAGTATTGATGTATTTACACGACATGAATTGTGCACATCGTATGTCAAACAGTTTACTTGAACAAATACGCTATTGCAAAAAAACTATTGACTGCTTAGACAATTTTTGCGCAAAAAAATGCTAATAAACTTGAAGTCAAGAGGCTTTTTCCGGTAGGACCAAATATTATTTAATTTTATAAATATTTAATTGCATACAATCGTCATGCGTAATTTTTATCCAGTTTATACATAACATAATTCTAGACAAAAAGTAGATTTATTAAAATATACGGAGTTAAGTTATGCACCATTTACGATAAGATATGTGCGACATGGCCACATTATGTCACGCGTCCAACTCAGCTAGCTCGGGTAAACTATAGCTTACCTGGACTACTATGGTACATTTTGATTGGTCAGTCAGTATCGTTGTGACAGGAAGAGAGTTCAGCTAGGCTCTGTGTGACAAACGGAGCGTCCGGCTGAACCGTCAATTGAGAAATTATATTTAGTGTTGTGCTTAGTGTTATAGCATCTCGTTCTATAACATTTTCACACTAATTCTAAGTTATATATTTGTTTTTAATATATACAATTAAAGTTCTAAGTAGTACGCCACCTTTGGGGCATTATTTATGTAATAGTAAAACGTAATGTTCGCGGAGTAGTCTCCGGCTTAAGTTATAGGGGCTCAGCTGAACGCCTCGTGACAAAAGCACAGTCCGGCTCGAAAGTCGGTGAGAAAGTGCATAGCTTAGCTAGGCTATTCAAAAATTTAATATTCAAGCTGGACTGTCTGCTTGACATAGTAGCTAGCCCATTTGAACGCGTGACATAAATGGGACCATGAGCAGGCATCATATAGCAAATGATGCATTATTACTGAGTCGCAAAGTAGTGTTCAGCTTTGCTTTGTTATGCGTAAATTTAAAAGTATTATATTTTTAAATTTTATTACCATTTAGTTCCGCTTTTATTATAAAAGTGCGATTACCTGAGGGCCAGGGGGTCCATGTTCGCCAACTGGTCCGTCATGCCAGGTTCGCCCTGAAAGTGTATCAGTAAACATGTCGGGCCTGCACCGATTCTAGGACATAGAGGGCTCAGATTGGGATATTACGTAACAACTTCACAAATTAACATATTTCTACTTAAAAAATAATTGTTAAGCACTCAGTTGTTAAGTATAATATACGAGCGTGTTTGGTTAATCCCAATTTGGTTTTTGAAACAACTACGACTGAAATCCTTTGTGATGCAGACAGTAGTAATCATTGAGTTTTTGCTGATATACATTTGTAAAAGTTTGTCGCAATTCACTTGTCAGTTATGAAAAATACAGAAAGAACTTTGCCGTTCACTGTATCATTTTAGAAATTTAAATTTTGAAACTTTTGTGAATCCTATACCTCGTACGGGTATCGAATTTCAGCTACGTTTTCAAAATTGCTATAGATTAACAAAAATAAATGTTATAATTATGTTATTTTTAGGTCACTATTAACAGTACTCATATATATCTTATCATTTCACGATTTATTTACGTTACTGAGCCAACGTACGACAGCAACAGCTGCTTCTATTTGGCATACTGTAAAAGCAACTATTGATGCTTACAAATTTGAAATAATGAAGCTCTGGCTGCGGTTCATGTAACATAATCTTGAAGTTCCATCATTCTTTCTGGTATATATGAGTCGTCAACGAGTTAAGTTATGAACTCTACCTTTTGTTGGCCTATATAGGACCTCGCTCGGAGACGTTTTATGTAGCACGTCTAAATCTGATATAAGTCATATTTTTTAAACGCGGAGGTCTCCAGTTTAATCTCGTTCTTCTCGACATTTTCTGTACACGAAATTGTCACGTTAGCATCAAACTACGCAAAATGAACAAATTACACTAAAATTACAGGCATCTTCAGTTATTTGGTTCCAGCAGTTATCACGTCCGAATTCTTAGGTTCAACTTTAGACGAATTTCGAATTTAAAAACTATACTACAACACTATGTTAGAACAAGAAAAATATACGATATGTTTGGTCAATACACTAGACATGTGCATACCTTTTTGCCTTTATCGCCTGGTACTCCCGTTATTCCCACGGGTCCTGGTTTGCCCTTAAATAAACCAAAATGTATAGACATCAGTAGTGGAGATTCTCTAGGAATAACAATGATAACTCAAAATAATAACTAGCAACATAAAGCCAAACAAAACCACTTCAATTTACACCATTTAGCTTTATCCAGAAATTTCATACCTTAATTCCAGAAATTAGTCCGATATGCGATTTACTTGCTATTATTCCTGATTTTACATATACTCTAACTATAAGCACATAGCTTTATAGCGTATCAAAAATTGGTTACAAATTATAATTAATAAATATTTTTTTTCTGCTTAAATACCGGAACTCATGCTAGACCTGTTGTTGATTTTACATAAGTTCAAAGTACTGCCTATCCGATATTTGTATTTCATTGAGTGCTAAGTTATATACATGTTTTCGACTACGCAAACGAGTGCCTACTTTTTCTGAACTTTTGCCTCTCTATCAATCTGTAATTATGAGCATAGTTACGAAGAAACTTGCGATGTAGCAGTGATATGATTCGTATGAAGGATAGAACGAATAAATTTTTTTATTAAGTTTCCGCAATAAGAATCGAAAAACAATGCTGTATTTACTACAACCACTTACAAATACCTTACTCCTTTATTATACCTACTCTTTCTTATTTTCTTACCTTCCTATATATTGTAATTATGAGCATATATATACTTGTAAAAAAATCCGCGATGCAACGGTGATACGATCCGTATGGAGGAAAGGACTAAGACATTTTTTATTGAGTTTCCGCAATAGAATCGAAACAATGCTGTATTTACTACAACCACTTACAAATACCTTACTCCTTTATTATACCTACTCTTTCTGAATTTCTACCTTCCTATATATTGTAATTATGAGCATATATATACTTGCGAAAAAATCCGCGATACAACGGTGATACGATCCGTATGGAGGAAGTAGGACGAAGACATTTTTTATTGAGTTTCCGCAATAGAATCGAAACAATGCCTGTATTTACTGCAACCACTTACAAATACCTTACTCCTTTTATTATACCTACTCTTTCTTAATTTCTACCGTCATATATATTGTAATTATGAGCATATACCTGCGAAAAAAGCCGCGATGCAACGGTTATAAGATCCGTATTGAAGAAAGAAAGAAGACAATTTTTATTGAGTTTCCGCAATACAATCGAAACAATGTTGTGCAGTATTTATTACAACCACTTAAAAATAAAAAGCTATCGATTTAATGTAAAAATATTGAAAAAACACAATTAGCAATAAAAGCTTACCGGTTGTCCTGGGGTGTCCATGTGGTCCTTGGGTTCTGGATGGCCTTTAGCGCCCTGAAATTAAACGAAATTTTACACTAGAGATATAATATTTGATTTTTTAGCTTGTATACTGTGGTACCTAACCTTGTGTATGCTTACATTATGTTCCAAAAACAAACAAAGTAGATGCATATTTTCAATTGTAGCCATTTTTCATACTCAAATACAGGAAAACAGTAAACAGTAACAGGTAAAGCAATAAGCTATTTGCAGAAATCATGGTGAAAACTTAATCTCAAGATTTTACAGGTAAACGGTAAACAGGTAAGCGGTAAACAGTAACAGGTAAAGCAATAAGCTATTTGCAGAAATCATGGTAAAAAATTAATCTCAAGATTTTACAGGTAAACGGTAAACAGGTAAGCGGTAAACAGTAACAGGTAAAGCAATAAGCTATTTGCAGAAATCATGGTGAAAACTTAATCCAAGATTTTACAGGTAAACGGTAAACAGGTAAGCGGTAAACAGTAACAGGTAAAGAAATAAGCTATTTGCAGAAATCATGGTGAAAACTTAATCTCAAGATTTTACAGGTAAAAGGTAAACAGGTAAACGGTAAACATTAACAGGTAAAGCAATAATCTATTTGCAGAAATCATGGTGAAAACTTAATCTCAAGATTTTACAGGTAAACGGGTAACAGGTAAACGGTAAACAGTAACAGGTAAAGCAATAAGCTATTTGTAGAAATCATGGTGAAAACTTAATCTCAAGATTTTTTGAAATTTGAAGTTGCAGTGTAACGCTATTTTTTGGTACACCAAAGAAAGGAAACCAATAAAACTAACTTCATAACAGTCAAATACTTTAATACATTTACGACTGTCCAATGACGTCGCAAGCTTTTCAAATGTTCAATGGGTCGGTTATATTTGAATTTATTTTATTTTGTATTCATAATTTATATTTTTAACGTTTGTCATTAAAAACTGAGGAGTACTGACAGGGCTCACCCCTCTTGCGACCCTGTCTATACGTACATATCTTCCTTACCTTACTGATGTGAGAAACTGTAGCAATTTGACATTCTGGCAGCGCCGAAAACCCAATGACAGACGCATCAAAAAGGTTAAAACAATGAAACTTAAATTTTTAAATAACTTAGTGAACCCATCGGCAAGTTAGAAACTCACTATAGTCAAAATTTTAAAGATTCCGTTTTTTCTGGCTTTTTTAGCTATTGGCTTATAGCTGGAGAACAAATATTAGATAAAAAAATTACTTATATAACAGCAATGAACGTTGAAAAGGCAACGATCAGTTGGTGAACATCATTTTATTTCCGACTCCTTTAACAGGAGCTATAATACGAACTGTTCTGGGATTTCATATGATCAAAACGATAAAATGGTTAACCAGAGCCGGTATTTGAACCTTTAGTCAAAAAAACTGAAGCAGATATCAACTTGGCGCGAGAGAGAAAATTAGATATCACCATGCGTGTAACCAAAAATGATCAAGTAAATTACTTACTGGAGCGCCTCCTTTTCCAGGATGTCCCGGTGGGCCTTTTGTTCCTGGTTTACCCTAAAATATCTAACAACCATAATTATAAATTAGGCTATAGTACATCCGTACATCATAGAATTACATAGCTATAGTAGAAAGGCTCAATATCAGAACATTTTGGTGGTTTGTTCAAAGATATATAGTATATAATGTGTTATTTTGGCAGTTACGGGGTTCAAAATTTTTTTCATCATGACAAGAAAATACAGCAAATTCATCATTAAATGTATAAATACAAAGCTTTAATTTTGTTTTATCTTCATAATTACCGCTTGTGATATGCACATGCGCTGCCATTTTTGGATAATGTTGTCAGTGAATTTCATTAAATTTAGAGAAACAAGTATTTTTGGAGCTGGAAAAACCGAGTCGAAAAAATTGAGGTTTCAACAGTTAACTATTAATCAAAAGATTCTTTTAAACTAACGGCCTAGGTGCCAAAATTGAACACAGTGGCCACAGACTTGCATCGCCGGTTATATGAATTTAACGGAGTCACAAAATAATTATAAGAACTCTCAGGAGCTGTCGATAGAATCATTGAGAATTTACACAAAATGCACATATAACAAAGCCATGGTTAGAGGTAGTCATGTCATATCGCTTGGAATTCAAGCATTAGGATTGCTAACGAATTATGTACATTTCGACTTGTGTTGATACACATATTATATTTACTATGCCATAAAATAATTCCTGTTACCGTTTTGCTATCAAATTATGCTCAATAGTATCGGTGAACCATTATGAAGACTTGTGTTAACTGAATTTTATGTGTACTTTTGTTTCCATGTGTGATTTTTTTATCGTGCGCTTTTGTAGGGCTTCTTATAGAACCAAGCTGGAGCTCCTAAATAGTTTGGTTGTTTGCTGACGCCTGTTGCAATTATACATCCCGTGCTTTACTCCTACAGAAATAACGTGCTATAAAGAATTACATTAGATAAGCTGCACGAACTCTAAAACTTCATCGAACTTCAAATTAAAGCAGAAAAACATTGTTCCAGCTAGGTAGCTGCATAGCCACTGATAATAAAGAATTGCAATTAGTGGAAAAAATATCATATTCCTAGCCTTCTTATTTAATACTAACCGGAAATAAAAAAATAAGAAATAACCTTCTTCTAGATACCTGCACAATTACTGATAATAAAGAATCGCAATATCATTTC
>JASANE010024304.1:0-22752 GCA_030248225.1 Trileptium ribeirensis
ACATTAGCTGGGTTGAATTTAGTCAAAATCGTTCGAGACCGCACCCGTTAGTCGAGATACACCGCAAATGCTCCGCTAAACTCAAAACGAAATTACTAGGCGTGGACCCCCAACCCGTGTAGACACGGTGGGTTCCCATTATAGCGTTCTGTCTTCATGTCAAATCGTATATTCAAAATCTTTAAAAAAGCACACAATGTTTGGGAGACGCGGCAGCGTCTCCCCTTTTTCAAGGCCCGCGTTTTCGATCTGACCCGGAAGCGAGCAAACTTTTCGATTATACGCCAGTCTTGTAACAGATCCGCAGCTGACGTCCTGGCTCGGTGAGACGACTTCCACTGGAGAGGAGCGTGGAGTAAAGAGAGGTTTACGGCAAGAGAGTGTTGAACAACGGTCGTCTAGGGCGTGTTTTACAAACGCATTCAACAAGTGATCAGTAAGGAAATGATCATGGGAATACGGTCCAGAGGGTAACGTAGGTCCCCAGGGATATAAATTGTGGGGCGAGCCGAGCTGATTTTTCATACTCCCCATCTTGGATTCGCTTCGATTAGGATTCACATCACCTTGTACGTATATATATTTAGGGTACACTGCGTGGTATCCACATTTGAAACCTTGTGTAAATATCTCGCTTGCCTTTATGATCATACATGTATCTTTGCTTTACATGAATAAAGTGTTACAGTGTTCGATAAATCCTCAGGCGATGTCTTATCTAATTGCTATTGGATAGTTAGGGGTTCATTGCGTCGCGTAAACGTGAATTCGTAATCATAAGCGAAAATAATCACTTAGTTGTCTCGCAAACCGATCAGGCATTACCATTTAGGGAATCGGTAACGGTACTGGATCACAAACAGGAAAGCGCACTATCATTAAGGATTTAAATGAAATGAGGGAAAGGCGGGTCAGCCTTATTACTTGTGAGCAGGCCTAAGGGTTGACCCTCCTCAGGGGACCTTCATGCTGCTAGATACGTGGGCCAATATAGGGGCCAGGACGAACACAATGGTAAACCCGCCGACAGCCTGCTAAGCTAAGCGATTCCCATAGGTAAACTCGCGGTTCACCGGGGAGTCGTGGAAGCCGGGGTTGCCCGGGCACCACACCAAGCAAAATGGAGCAGCTGCGATCCCTTAGGGCAAGAACTGGTCCTAGTACACTATACTTTACGACTGCTGCTGTTTTACAAACGGAATTCTACATATGTACAAGAACTCATCAAGGAGCATTCACTTATGCTCAGTCAATGCTTATGTTAGTCTATCCGAGCTTGTTTCAAATCGACAGCAGTCCAACTTAAAAAATAGCACATTGAATCAGGTTTCGGGTGAAAAGCTTCATTACATTCTGCTTTCAATCTTTAATACTAGTGGATATGATAGTGTTCCGAGACTAGCTTGCGCGACAATACAGCGCTTATACTATTTACAGCTAATAAATTTTAGAATTTGCGACATAAAGCTATTTTATATACTGAATTAGCATTCGCAGACTTGATTAGAGGTTGAAATTCCGTTTCGCACCTGAATTCCTATAAAAATTAATGTTGTTGACATGGGCCAAACATCCTGATTTATTTACACTAGCTATGTGATCTAAGTAATTAAATGACACAAAGGTATCTACGGTAGATAGGAATACAATATAGAAGCTAGACGATAAAGTATGGCATGAGCAATAAAAACTGAAGTAGGTCGTCGCGGTACCAGAGTGTAAAAAAGTTTTGAAGTGCGTATTACAGGCCCTCCTATTATCGATATTTCAGGAATACCCTTTGCTCAAGCTTATCTTAGGTAGTAGGTACTCATAGGTTAGGTACAAGCCGTGAAGCTACCCCCCCCCCCCGAATGCGCACCGCTTTAGGCTGGACAATACTGCTACCGCCCTAATTGAAATATATGCCTTATTGTATAAAGCAACATATATGTCGCTATCGTGCATTGCAAAGCAAGTATATACTGAGTTTGTTATGAGCGTGCGTTATTATAAATTCGCTCGCTTTGCTTAGTTCCTCAGGCATCCGAACAACTACGAAACAGTTAGATTCATCCTATAGTTATTTCGTTAAATTTTTTGCTTTTATATTCCGCGGAAACTAGAAAGCTTGGAATATCTAAGTGTCAAAGCAATTGAAATGTTTGAAATTTCGCACGGGATTTTTTTTAGAAATTGGTTACTTGTGCGAAAAGGATATGGGTATATGCATAGTTTTGCCTTGCTATATAATATTGATGCAAACTGCGCCTATCGCTTAACTATTACCTTTTCATGCTGTATAGCCACAAAATAAACACGTTATAAACGTGAGCCAGTCATCGTCCAGGAAGTTGTTCGGAACTCTCGGCGGCATCTTCAGAGTACTTTACTTGTACATGTTGTCGTATAACAAATGATAAATTATATATACATGGATTACGCGGTTCCATATTCCCCAGTTTGATTGACCTCCAACCGTCGTTCCAAAGATCGAATTACAAAATCCCGAGGTCAGTTATGTGAAATAAACTTCAGGTTCGGTTTTGACACTGTGGAATAGTTCATATGGTTGCAAATTGAGACCGCAGTCGTGTCTGCTTATAGGTCTGAGTCCGGTCCAGGTGTAACCCAACATTGCCGTCGGATATGAAGTTCTATCTGTGTGAAACACACTATTACAACGCAAACTTTGCTGGATCGGAGCTGCGGTCAATGAAAATACGTGTGTACTAATGTTTTTGCGCCTTGAATTTACGCCAAACTGCGATTCGCGGTACAAACTTTATCGCTCTATCAGTCGAGTCCTCCGCCCTACCTATTGCGGATCATACATATATATTTGGGAAGCATATTCATATGTTTTTTAATGTTATATATTGCAACAACTTGATAATATATAACTAGTTTCTTTTTACACCGCCGCGTGAAACACGAAATTGAGTTTATTTAATATTTTGAGAACTGCAAAAAGTAAATAGTAATAATTATATTTACAAATCCACGTAGACACGAAATATATACAAAAACAAAATATAAAAGTGCAAACATGACAGTTTAATATACGAAATTTAAACGTATACTACTAAAATGCAAACATGAATTTTTCATAAACGTAAAGTGCTATATCGTGTTTTCATACATGTCCAGGGGCGTAAATATCGGGTGTAGCGGGTTTTAAAGGCAGGGATAGCGTGAAAAAATTATTTTTGGGTTCCATTTGCATTTCATATCCACAAAAATTTCATTAACACTTTCTAGGCATATTTGTTCATATATTTTGCATTGGATACATATAGTACCAGAAAAATTGTTAACGGTGTTTGTTTGTTTCGCTTTTGTACTCGTTGGTTTAGGGCAGTACCTAAAATATAACCGCTATCATATGGAATTATTGCTAGATACCTGCGTCGCCGGAGAGTCTACAGCTAGTAGCCAGCCTCACATCCAGCCAGAGTTCCCGACTTTTATCCATGACCCTAAGCTTTTACTGACAAAGACACTGTCATACTTGGTTTTGGGAGCATCAGTGTAAGATGCTTAACCAGCAACCGGGGATGATAGGGGTCTACCAGGCTACAGGATTGTTTCCGTTCCAAACCCGCCCAAAATCCCTAAAAACCCGGGGTTGATCAACAAATCCTCTCCTCCCTCCCTTTTTGTCCTCGGGCTTTTCTTTCCTTTCTTTTTGTTTTCGATTCAATTGCTTACAACTGAGGCTAATTTGCATAATTAGCATCAGTTGTTTATTGTAGCTAACATATGTTAGCGTTTTCTTTATTCAGTCTATAGCGAGAGTAGTATTACGGATTTACTTAACGAATTGTTAATGCTTTGTGTTTTAGCTTACCTAGCAAGGGTGTCTATTGTTGTTCGAATTTTAAACTAACAGTGCTACGTTTTATAAATGATTCAAGATTGAATTATGCAATTGTTTTTCAACAATAATTACAACAGCAAGAACTGCCTCGGCTCTGATCTCCGAATATGTAGTCGTGGCACATCAGTGGTTTCAAGCTTCAAATTATAGTCGCGTGTACTGGCAAAACCAGGAACAAAAAATATAGAAGTATCCATTGCTACCGCACCATGGGTCATTTTATAGATCAAGATGAGATCGTTCCGATCTCTTCTCGTTTCGAGAGTTTGGATTCCCAAGTATGAAATACGATCGCTGTAGTCCCAATTTCGAGTCGCTGGAATTAATTTAGTAGCTAACGATTAACATAGATCGTCTTAAGGCGTAGTTAAACAATGACTTTCTGTCAGCATCGACATTTGCTGCCAATTTCGATTCAAAGCGGCGGATGGACTCAACAACGTGGTAATCTGCTATTGGGCGTTTCATTTCGAAATCTGTCCATGCAGTCATTGAGTTAGTTCTTTTATATCGTCTAAAGGCGTTATACTTGCGTTTCATTGCTACCCAACAGGGTCCATCAGCCCAAAGAGGTTTGCGCAGTTGTCTATTTGTTTTGAGCGGTACAAAGCGTTCAATTACTTGCTTGAAGGTATCTAACATTCGAAATGTCAAATACTCAAAATTGTATTATTTTTCGGTTGCACAATAATATGAAAATTACAACACACATAGCAGTATACACAGTTTGCATCAGGTTCTAAAAGCAGGAACAATTGCTCGTAAACTTAAAAAGATGTCATAGTTAACAAATCCCAGAAAAAATTATAAACTCTAAATGTAAGTTTCATTTGCCAGCGCAACTTTCATACCAAAATAATTGTCAATATTTCTCCATTTATTGGTAGCTAAATATACTGCTCTACAACGCAATAATTTATTCTCGCTGATGGGTAAATCTAAATAACTATCGGACGGAGAGTGTTCGTGAAATTTAGGTACCAGGCGTGGTTCTATCATGAAACATTGCCGGATTCAACGTTAGCAACGATGCATCTGCGGGTCATCAAAACTTATAATCCCGTGAAATATCAAATAGATTTAAAAAATACAGGATTACGAAATTTAATTGAACCTTAGCGTATAATATACACTACAGTTTCGGACAGAAATAAAAGTAGATTGCTTGTGAATAATATTTGGACAATACCTTTAGTCTTTTGCAACAAGCTTTGATATAATTTTTTGCGCAAGCCATATACATAATATGTGCCATTTAAACAAGCGTATTAATACCACGCGACGCATCCTTTAGAATTCTATGCCTTTGGCAAGACCATGAATCCACATAAACAACGCAAGTTCGACATTGAATCACGCTTTCGATACATATATTTTAAAAATAGCTTATCGACCAAGCAAGCTGATCGTTGTTAAGACGATAAAGAACCAAATTGTCTCTCAAGCTAAACGGTTCTTGAACACTATCGCGATAAGCTGTTCCAATGGCATGTCAGATTCGCCTCGGTTCTTAATACATGGTGGCCACGGTTTCTCAGTAATGAAATTTGAGGAATTTTAGGCGAAATTTGATCAAAATTTGAGAAATTTTTCAAAGCTTCAAAACCAGCTTTGTTACAAAAAACAACCCTCACGAACGTTTCCAAGCACCTAGATGATGCATCGCAGCCACTACCTCGCCGTGCTAAGCAATCTTTGAAAAGCCAGTGGAGGTTCCTAAGGAAGTTATTGATGTTCCACGAATCTCGATTGCCAGTTTGCACGCGCCGCTGACAACATGCAAACCACACGAGCCAGTGTTGATCAATGCTGGAGCTAAAGGATCGTTTTCTAGCTGCAGTTTAAGGTCCCGATAAAACTTCCAATTCACATTGGGTCCATCCATTGATATTTGTACCACTTTTTTGAGATCGACATTACTAGCACCAGCTATAAAACTGTTATTGACATCTCTAGCTGGTGCATGGCCCATGAATGAACAGTTCAGATATCTGGATTTGACCGAGTTTGATTCGTCGTTCCAGAAGCGAACATGCAAATCCATTTGCCAGCGCTGACTGATCTTGTTTAAGGCTTCGTCGAAGGAAATAACAATGTGCTCGCAGTTTGCCAACTTGCTGTTGAGTGCTTTGCCGAAGAAGGGGAATGCCGAAAACGGTCACGTATTTTCACGTCAAACATTTTGCGATGTTTCTATCTGGGAACATCACTTGAAAAACATCACCAAGACCATCGGTGAAGCGATAAGACAAATGTGACCACACTGACTTCAATGTATACACTATCTCGGCCTTGCTAAATGCTAGTTTTTGCTGAGGCGACGAGAATACAAACGTCGGCTGGTCTTGCTCCTGTAAATGTTGACGTGGATGGGGTTGGAGGTGGATGGCGTAGAGGAAGCTGGGTTGGCTGTTAAACTAGATGTGGAATGTGTAGACGGGTCAAACAAATCACTGACGCTCAATTGCTGGTCCTTCGGTCGTATTGCTGCTTATGACTTTTGCTTTTTGCATGGCTAACCACTGCAGATTTCCCAAAGGTGCTTATTTTAACGCTACGCTGATACAGAATGCAGTACGCATCACCATCATTCGATCTGTCTTTTCTAAGCCACTGGCTCCAGTGAGGGTTGGATGTGATCCAGCTTTGCTGAAATTTGGTACGCTGCGGTGCAGGGTTCGGATGAACATATCCGCAAAGTAGAATCGATATTGGAGGATCGGTCCCTTGATACGGGGTGGTGGCGGGCCAACTACACCACCCCGTCAGCAAAAACACGAATGTACAATACACTGCTGAAGTATACCTGGAACAAGATAGTTCTAGAAAACCCCAGAATTGATCGATGCCATGGAATGAACACCCATTTTTGAAATTTTAGGAATTTGGTCAAATTTAAGGAAATTTGAGGAAGATTTCTCAATTTGAGAAAATTTTAGGATGTGGCCACCCTGTTAATAATAAATGGTTGCGATTCCCTACCAGTACAAAGAACATAAAATATGCAAACCAACAAGGGAGCTTATTTAGATGCGTTTAGATATTTTCAGAGGCGAGCCGACGTAACCTGGAACTCGGTGTTGACAGACTATTGTACTCTACACCAGTTATAACTATTTGCTGTTTTATAAAAGACCTTTGATAAGCCAACCCCAGCTTTCCTATGCACACTAGGCCCGGCTATCAGAGTTATGTCTTAGTCTCGGCTATTTATGCATGTTGCCAGGCTCGGCTCCAAAGCCTAGCCTCGGACTTACGACTCTTACCTCTAGTAGGGAGTACAAAAGCAGAGGTAGCGCGCGTGGAATAATTTACCGAACAGTACCAAAACGGGACACACAAGGCCAAAATTCAAATTCTTGGTACATTTTTTCAATGCAAATCCAAATAAGAAACAAAACATTTTGCCGTTCTATGCTAAAACAGAGCACAACACTCTTCATGTTTACAAAAAGTGCTATACTTTGCTAATCCTGTGTTCACATTGCACTCCGATTGCGTGGTGGTACACAGATTGTGTGTGGTACTTAGGAGGTGTGATTACTACTATGCTAGGTATCCTATGTCGATTTTATTTCTTACACGAAGGATAAGTACGATAGTCGTTTGATATGACCCGGATAATCACCACAATACGCCACGATCAGCAGCGTTGATGATTAGCTGGCAAGAACGCTGTATTACGGGCACGTAACAAGCCAGAATCTATAGCAAAAATTTATGAAAAAATTAATACAGCAACGCGTTAGATTGCGACAGCTTTTCCAAAGTCAGTGCGGTTTAACATCGTCCAATCTGAAATAATAATTCTTCGTAAGAAACGTCAGAAATAACTCGTCAACAAAAAATGTAACAAACCAATGAAATCACTAAACAAACATATATACACAGGGGACACACGTAACACAGCTTTGTAGTTATCACTAGCTATGACAAAACAATTAACTATATATACTAACAATGCACAAAACATTATTTACACAACATAAGTGGAAGACATCAAAGAACAGAACAAATCGGTAAGGAACACTTACCTTAAAGGCGGCTGACGGCCAAACGGAAATTAATACTCAATGTTCATGTTTAATCCTTTAACACTCAGCAATTAATGTCTTTGGTTTATTGTAGGAGACATTTTTCCGCCAACTATTACGGGAACAGACTATTCAGTTTTTTCTTGATTTAAGGTTAATGATTACGTTTAACTTGTTGACCGCCACATGCCTGTACTGTCCATTTCCAACTTCAGTGTGTATCGCCCGTAGAATTTTCCAATATTCGCAGTAGCAATAACAGTATCATTACATAAAACTGCTAATGCCTCATGTCTAACAGAGTATGCATTGATCAAGCGGTTTTACCTAAATGTCCTTTGTATACAAATCCGAAAAATTATGCAACTATTATCATTTCAGATGCATGTTATACACGATTTGTTCCATGATTACCACAGTAAACATCGATTAAAGAAAGGCTGGCGTATACAGTGGTAAACATTGGAATTTCCGGTCATTTCAGATTATTAGAATATGCAAAACAATTTGAATCACTATAATAAAAATAGTATTAATAAGTTCTGTACAAGCGTAGTACCATTTATACATATTACATTAATTAAGTAAATAATGTCAAACAAGTTCAAAAATTAACCGACTATGAAGAGCACTTCAATTTAAATGAAAACATTGATGATCTTGGTGGTGACAGTATTAGCTCACAAGAAGCCGTCAGCAATATAGACCAACACGGGCGATAATACACAACAGGCAAGTTTTGTGAAAATTTGGGCAGGAAATCATTGGAGCAGCCCAAAGCGTCAACATAAAGCTGGATGCGCAACTAGATTGTATTAAACGTTGGATAAAAATTGCCAAACCATATCAAGCTGGTGATACGTTGTTATGCGTGAAACACACAGACAAAAACAATTTTTTGCACAAGAAAACAACTATATGAGGAAGATCTGTCCCGCTACACTTCAACTTCTATGTACAATACTCGCCATAACTGACCACTGATCGCTCATAACTTTCTCGTCAGAATACACAATTTTATAGTTTGTTTTCTGTTCGCTCGCTCGTTTGCGACACTCAATTGTGGCCAGTGATGTACTTCGATAAAATGCAAGCCAGCATACATGTGAGTTGAAGTGCTGTCAACGTTAATACAAACAAAACAGCGTGTTTTTACAATAATTCTAAGCCAGTATTTAATTCTCTACGAAGCTCTTGGATTTCCGCTAACTGCAACGAGGTTTCTTTGTACTAACGGAAGATTCGTTCGAGCAATGAACATCGTTTCTTCTGTCATAGACCGGCAAACTGCCATCAGCCAATGTATTATCTGCGGTCCGCTCATAATTTTGCTGACCAACTTCTTCGTAGACCATTTCATAGCCAACATTGCTCTGATTCCGATAATCACTGCCTAGTACCTGCGTCCGCGTGGGAGTCTCAGATTGTCCACTGGTGTTTTCTAATGTGTTAGCAGCAAACTCTTTTTCGCTGTTAAGAAGAATTGGTAGTACGGTTGGTTGGGTGTGTTGATAAGAAGTTTGCGGATGCTGTTGAGCAATTTCAGTAACCTGAAATAATTTAACATTATATGGACAAAACACGAATTAGTTAAAAATAAACATTGGGATGTAATCAGTAGTCAGTAATGCGGTGTTCACAGAATATTGCGTACGTCGATTCAAAAGTTTGCGTAAGTAACGACGGATCGTCCATACCGTATGATACGAACAGCTAGTCGTTTGTAGCCGTTGTTATTAATGCTACAAGCACTTCGACCAAAAATTTTGTGTCAACTGTTTGTAACTGGCTTTCCAGATGATTCGTTGATTATAGCTTTAGCTATGAGCCATTGATGCAATAAGCACTATTGAACGATGGATCGTTTATAACACAAACTTTCCAGCCGAAGACACATTGTTATGGAAACATCACGTCATGGTGATGTGAATGGTTTCCGAAGATTTTTTTCTGCTTATTGGGTCAATCTTTCAGTTGACCTACTAATAAAAATTCCCGTTGTATTTCGCCCTTCCGCCGCTTTGACCACACCAAAACAATTAAAGAACAAACACTGATCGTTACTCGAGTACATTGGGATTAAAACCGAATAATGTTACAACTATTCTAAAATTTGCAGTACATGGATGAAATAGATTGGACCAATAGCTAAGCCACCAACAAACCGGAGCAAAAAATCTTGCTGTAAGTTATCCATCGGTTGTTTGTGACGCATCATTCACAAAATAATACACACACGGGCTTAAAAAATTGAGTTCAAACGTCAGACTGACCATACTACACGCTGTTATAAAAAAACTTGTCGTTTTGAACAGTGATTATGAACGATCGATTGTTCTTCACTAATGCTACATACACTTCTGCCTTTGTATCAATGACTGAGAACAAGAAATAATTTCTAGCTAATTATGCATGATTAACTACCAAAAATGACCGATTTTTGTTCGATTTTCGTTTCAAAACCGTTCGAATGTGTTTGATATCTGTTTCAACAGTGTTTGATAGTATACACCCATTAAATATAATCGAAAGGATTGGCAGATTAAAAAATTTAAAAATAAATTAATCAATGACTGTGAACAAGAAATAATTTCTAGCTAATTATACATAGATTCCCTGCCATAAATGACCGCTTTTTGTTCGATTTTCGTTTCAAAACCGTCCGAATGTGTTTGATATCTGTTTCGACACTTTTTTGATAGCATGCGCCCATTAAATATAATCGAAAGGATTCGCAGATTAAAAAATTTAAAAATAAATATATAAATCAATGACTGTGAACAACAAATAATTTCTAGCTAATTATGCATAATTAACTGCCAGAAATGTCCGCTTTTTGTTCGATTTTCGTTTCAAAACCGCCCGAATGTGTTTGATATCTGTTTCAACACTCTTTGATAGTATGCATCCATTAAATATAATCGAAAGGATTCGCAGATTAAAAAATTTAAAAATAAATAAAATAATTGTTGCTTTAGTTTATTAACATTATTATTATATTAACAGTTTTTTGAAATGTTATTAATTTAAAAAGAATGCTCTTTTAATCAAAGTATTGTCTGGAGCTAGTTTAATGAAATGAAAGTGCAAATTATAAATGGCAACATTTGACAAAAACTATTACATTACAAGCTTATAACGTAAGTACACTGCAACTGAAGATTGAATATCGACAACCAGCAGTAGAAGTATGTACCTCTACTATACGATGAGCTGACCTAATGGGACCTTATAGTAGCCCCGGTGTGACCCGTATTAATGGTCATGTGATTCTCTTAAAACCGAATGGATAGCCAAGCGCTGTATTTACCGTAAATATGAAATTTTATTGTAGAAAACAGAGGTGAATAAACATTACGTAGCGACATTTTTATGTTTGTGTTATAATTACTAAAATTGAATAGTTAAACTACTCACAATGACAATATAGTATAAATATTGTTTGTATGAAGTTGCCTGGAACTTTTACAGTAAAGTAACCTCAGAATGTGCTCCACAAGGGCCAATAGGTGCCAACCAATGACGTTTAAACTTTTATAACAGCACACCACAGCCATTCGCAAGAACGACTGTAGTCGTAGTTTGGTAACTGACCTTATTAAAGTAACATATTTATGTTATCCATTATAATGTTAATATAATACAATTATTGAGACGAAGAGAGCAAAACAAACCGAGTATCCACTCAGGACTAAAGCGAAAAACCGTGAAAATTTTTTTGTGTGTCGCTATAATATTTAAATTACTAATGTTCAGTTGGATGCACTGGGATAAATTTTCGCTCGATAGCAAGTGATGGCGATGTGCCCTTTAGTTGAATGCAAACAGCTCCGACCCCATCTTCCGTATCAAAATGGTATAAAACAGGTTTAAAGGTTCTTAGGCAAATCTGAATATACAAGTACCTCTATGTCGCAGCCCATACCTCACGACACATGTACCGATCTAAATCTTTGTACTGAACTGGAAACCAATAAGCAGAATCAGCTCAAAGAGATCTACAGCTTTTCTGAACGCTTTTTGTGGGATCACTCCCTAGGTCCATGTTGGCCCGAATATGCTTCGTCGACCCATTGCCAGAAATACTGAATTTTCACATTTAGGCACGTTACTGTGTGTTTTTACCTTACAACGAGTGTCGGTTAGGTTATCAAGTACGTAGAATATTATGGTTTTGTTACCTAGAGTCCAACTTGACTGCATTATACCATTCCATTTTGTTTTCAAGTGTTTTGCGGTAAACGAACCCAATTTCCAAAATGCAGCTGTCTTCATTTGATAAGGGTTATGTATTATGGCAGGGTATCAGGAACGGTTGCACATACTGTATACATGCGCAATTATACTTAAGATGACCACACTGCCCATCTTATTTTTTGTAAGTATTTGTGTTTTTTCTGTTTTTTTGCCATTTTGATCCGGAAAAGCTATGAAATTTTATTGAACTTCCATTATGCAGGAACTAACATAAGATGTGAGCATAGATATGGTAAAACTGAGAATGGTTTCAATTTCGGTGCTCGTTTTAAAATTCATTTTAAATTCAGTTCCAGAAAGATGAAATGAAATCGACATATTTCAAAAAGACTATTTTTAAATCGACTTTTGGCGGGGAATTTTAGAACCAGTTTCATGTTAACACATACGCTTAATGCTAATCTGGTCGATGGGAATTAGTTGATAGTATCACAGTGACAATTCGTTATACTGGTATGAAATCAAATCGAGCGAAACCACACCCACAAAATGTGAAATTAAAATCAGTTTTATTTTAATGAAATCAAGTCGACTCGATTAAAATTGAGTAATAATAAAAGTGGTTTTAAAACAAGAAATGGAAGTGATTTCATCTTTTATTTTTACCATACCGTTGCACCCGTATTTCCTAAGTGCAATTCTCTGAGTCTTGGGTAGCAATGAACCGAGTCGAATTTACTATTTATTCTATAAGAATGGATGTGGATTCCTCATCAGGTAATGTAAAATAAGCTTGTTAGCGAGTCACCTTAAGTTTAGTGGAGGAACATTTTCCGGTAAGCTGAATACAATAATTTGGCTGCAGCTAATATTTCTAATTTTAGAGGTCATCAACCGGTTTAAGATCGATTATTGCTTACAGACAAACTATAGATGAAACCCCGGTTCGCTTGCGAGATGTGGCATTTATACTGTATTATCAACATTAAAGCTTAAAGCTGTTCAAATCGGGCATAAAACTGCCTGAAATTATATTGTTCGGAATTGTTGGAGAAGTTTAGTTCGATGTTCTTTCAAAACGTGTCTGTCACTTATGGCAGGGGGCAGGTACTGTAAGCTTCGTTGTTTAGAGCACTATTTGCGACTGGTCGATCGTCTATATAAGAAAAATTTTCGAAGGCGGCGTACAAAGTGTTTTGATAACGCTTAATATACTCATTAAAAATAGAGGTAAACCGACAAAAAATGGCTACAAATTTTGAACAAAATTCTATGATATCCCATTTTTGTTAAACTGAGGAACAAACATAATTTTATACAAGATGTAATACTGTATCCATACTCACTCCTTTTATCTGAAATAACGTAACAAAAATTATGGCTAAAATTGGGTACGTTACTAAACGCCTCGGTCGGCGAATTCCCAACTACCGCTAGATTTGAATTTTAACGACACTTGAACAAATGAAGCAAAAAGTAAAACAAAGAACTAATGCAAAATCAAGGAGATGTTAATGCCTAGCTAGCTAAGCTATGTAATAAATTTGCCAATATTGACAGCTACTGATAATAATGCAAAAAAGATTATAAAAATCTGTTTGAGCCGTCGCCAGCGCAACCTTCAGCTTTCACATCGTACCCAAAAGTACATAGTAAAAGTTACAGCTAGGGTACTATATCTTTGTGACAAAATGGTATGTGTTATAATTCTCCTGTAAATCTGTGGGTCTGGTACAAAAATGGTGTATTTTCCTCAAACTTACTGCACTACAGGCCCAACGACAGTTTGGAATTTTTGGAATCGGAGTGGATCATATCTTTGCTCGGCTCAATCGACGAATTCACTGTACAATATATTTTTAAATAACACTTATGCATAATTACCTAGATATATATTATAAATCTTACCACTTCATAACTGTGCTCCGAAATTGTTGAATAATAATGTCCAGGATGTACGTTTTGTCGAGGGTCGGAACCACTAAACATCGACACTGAGACAGTTGACACGTCTGGAGGGTGTGCGATTCCTGCGGCACTAGGGAGCGATCGAGTTGCACCGGATACTGGCTGGCTCGGTAGCCTAAATACAGAACTAGGTCCGCTAGCTGACTGCTGAGCAGAAGCAGCCAACCGCGCTTGCAGCACTTCTAGCGGTTCACGCACTGTTATATAGCGATACGACGGTTCTGTATTACTAGCCGATGTGGCGTTATCTGAAATCAAAATTAAGCATCACCATTACAGCTTATATTTCAAGAACAACGTGACCATAACGTCACAAAATAGGCGTAAATTTATCATCAATAGAGGTACCTCCGTTTTGCCGGGGGGCAGCCGAAAATGTCGGGGGGGCCGTTCCCCCACTTTGGACTAGTCAATTTTGCCAAATTTATGCAAAAATTTCGATATTTACAAAAGTTATGGTAGTGACCCCTAGTTACTGCCTCTCCCATGTTAGGAATTAGACCTGACCCTGGGTTTCTAATCCCTCATCTCAGAGACCTGAAAATATCCTGGAAAATTAATAAAAAAATTAATTGCATTTAAATACCCCAATTGGTCCTAATTTCCCAATCATTTAAATGAATGGTTGGATTCCAATTAATTGGACTATGTGCTTTCTCGTAAAACGTGTATTCTATGTACCGACGAATGAATATAGGGCAACGCTACTCCAAGTTCTGAGCGATGGTTGGATTTTTTTACAGGTTCAGTGTAATAATTGTTTCTGTTCATGTATGATCTGTAACACATATCAATATGTTGTTAACGCAAGTATTGTATTACATGTGTACAAGAAATAAATAGCACACTATATATATACTTTATTATACACGATGTCTCAGTCTAGCTGGAGGATTGATTTCCCAGCATCCTAACCGTATGCCCGCCTTCACTCCCTACTAGGGCTATTAGATTAAAGCTTCTATATACGAAAGTAATCGAGTAAAGTCATACAGTCTATGGTATTTCTGCTAAAGTATTTAATGTGTGTTAACGTATCACGTCAGTAAAAAAAGTGCAACAGCTAGAAATATATCGAACAAGGCCTTTATGCATCGACGGGCCGATATTAGTGCCCACATATAGCAGATGCCAATTTTTGTTTCACTATTACCTGCAAGCAAGATCGACCATTAAATTGCGAATAACACCATTGTTTATAGTTGATTTTTGTGCTCGATTTTATGATGTTTTAAGGTTAGGTATATATATGTACATACTGGTATAAAGGATTGCAACGAATTGCATTAATTGATTTGTTACTGTCGCAATTAAAATTGATTGGTCAACAAGTAAATGATTGATTGGTCTGCTAATTATTTTTGCAGCATCTGCATGATGCCATGCACACAGTATATACTAGTGATGCTCGCTTGCGAGCCAGAATTCGAGTGGTGAGAACAATCCCCCGAAGTCTGTTGTAGAAAGCACACACAAACAAAGCCTACACACAGTACGCAGGTGCAGCATTATATAAACGGTGAGTGATGAGTCATAGTTACGCCCGCCTCTTTTGATAGCCAACGTATGCAGTAAACAAAACATCATACAACGAGTACAAAAACAATCAACTAACAATTTCATAATTCAATAAAACCCTAAATTGACCGTGAAAAGAACGTTAAAGAATTCAAACCGACACTTGAGAAAAATCTCATTTTTCGTACCAAGTATGAAGCAGAATATGTGAAAAATATATGTTTGCCACACAATATTTTTTACACTCCCAATGAGCTTGTTGGCCCAGAAAACCCCATATAAGACACTAAAAGCAACAAAAAACACACATTTAGGTGCATTTCCAAGACTTTTCACCAAATATGAAATTTGGCGCCAAGTAAAAGCTTATAGACTCCAGATTGTGATGTAGTTGAAAAACTTATATCATTCTAAAGCCCTGGTAAAGCTACATGGAATAGGCCTATTAGTTTGCGGATACCTCGTTTACTTATTGAGAAAAGTCGCAAAAACTGGAGGGGTGCCCGAAAAATGGGCCAAAATGACGTCATTTTGCCCCATAACTTTTCTCACGGGAAAAAAAATTCAAAAATCGGGCTCCGTCACTACACCTAAATCCATTGCGGTTCGAATGAGCTATATAGCATCAAAATCCGCCCAACCGTTATCGAGATCCAGGTGCGACAAACACACAGACACACACAGACAGGACCTCCTCAACCCCCCTCCAGAGCCAAAATTGAAAATTCTCGTTCCACTCGCTAGCTTCGCTCTCTCATTCCACTCGAATTCAATAACCAAATAAATGAAAACATATTACACTTTGGAAACCGGGCCCGTCGACTGTAAAACCCTTGAAACCCCATGAAAAGAAGCAATATAATTAAATTTTACTCACATGACAAACCCATCCTATTCAAAGAGCTAAATAACCTAATAGCTCGCTGGAAGGTGAAAAACATCATTCCAAAATTTAAAAAAATCAACATTTCTGGTAAAGCGGCATTGAACAGTCTTTTGCCAACAGCGGCCAGGGAGTAGGCCATAGAAAAGTGCTGTATAACAAAGTTGTAGATTCTGATGAGATAAGAGTGATTTGGTGGCCTCTGTTTTTCAAAGCAAAGTCTGTGTTAGGAGATGGGCTACGAAACACAGTACTCTTATCGACAGAGCTGTCCGCGTTCAGGTGAAGCGCACATCGATATCACTTCTGCTAAAAACAAAAAAATTAATGACTATCTCATTCATAGAAAATCAAAAATAAAACATAAAAAGTTCCCGCATGGAATTTAAATTTTTTCAAAGATATAGTGAAAAATGGTTTGAAATCGGTCCAAAGTGCCAAAAACGCGAAGGGTCATATTCATCAGTACAGTAGATTGTAATTTTCAATTTTAAAAATTTACATACTTTTTAATTTGACCCACTATATCCATACAAGAAAAAAATTTTTTGACAGGCAACAATTTAGTGCAAGCAAAAAATAATTAAAATAAACAAAAATTTATTGTATATACCTCCAAAGAATTCTAAGCTTCGTTTTTTTACCGAAAATGAGCCAAAATTGACCCGTTTCTTGGCCATAACTCATCCGAGCCTTGCAATATAGGAAAACGGCAAAGTTCCATTGTCATTAATGAATCAGTCGGCTGATACCAAACTTAATACTTTAAACCAATAACGACGACGGCCAGATAGTATTGATTGGCAAAAACAAAAAAGCAAAATCTAGCAAACACTTTTTTCTGAAATGGACGATTCTCCGGTATCGCGGAACCGGTGACCGTATGCGTTCAAATGGGGCAACCTTCGGCTACTAACTTTCCTCAAGATCTGTCCATTTATACCAACATATCCTGTAAAACTACTTAAGGGGTAACTAGGTCCAAAAACCTACATCGATGGTTTCATAAGAGCTACAGAGCTAGATATAGTGTCTTCTCGGGAAGCCACTCCAACCAGGGAATAGTGGCTCCTCCAAGTAAAACCACGAATCAACTACACCTTGGTAGCAAATACATAGAACCAAGACATGATGACAAAACCGGTCAAACAAAGAATGTCCAGAAATAATTGCAATCATGAAGATAAAATGCGGCTTTCAATACAAGCTATTTCTTCTCACTGCTTTTCAATTACTACTATTTGTGATCTGAGTTAAACATGAAAACGCCACAACTGCATGGTACATATTTTTAGAGAACTTAACGTTCACCTCCGACGTTTGAAAATGCTAAATTAAATAATAACAGAGATTAATGGGTCCTAATCGTGTACAATTTAGGCTTGTAACAGCAAAATGGGAATGGTTTTAATCCAAAATACACCGTTCGTAATGCACTGGTGGAAATGTATATTTAGATGCTGTGCTGATACTGGTAGTGACAATAATTTAGTTTTACTTAGCTGGCTGGCTATTGGGGGTGGGACCGTTAGGTACTTCACTGTTTGGCAAAAAAATTAAATCATTTTATCTAATGAGCTATAAAATATGCTTATTTTCGATATTTTACCTAAAAAATTCCACATTTTTCTTGTGGGGCTAGAAATAGCTCTAATTTCGAGATATACATAATTGCAGCCTATCGTTAAGTTACACATACTAAACTTTTTTCAAAGTTACAATATTTTATGATGCCCGGCTCGCCTGCAGAACCACTAATACCCTTTGGAATTGACCCCAACCGGTACTTTCTGTTGCCCCAATTCCCAACTAGGGAACTCCCACCTCATTGATTTCGCTAAATAGCAGAGAATAACCTAAATTCAGGTTCCGGCTTGTTTTTGCTGGAAGCGAATTTCCGGTTTCACGTCTTTTGGATTCTGCATGCGTATTTTATAGTAAGTTTTCCATTTCCAGTCAAAATAATCTAACAAACTAAATTATAGATGGAGCACTGCAAGTTATTGAATAGAATATCTACAGAAAAGGGAGTAGGATTTTCGAGCTCCCCAGGAGTTCGGCGGCTTCTCCTGCCCCTCAGGTCATGCCCCAAGAACATTTTCGCTTTACCCAGGTCAGCCCCCAGCTATTTTCACGACACACCAAAAAATAATCGACCTAAAAAGAAATGATTATAATAAAACTCAGTATAACTGCTTATATTTCGACTATTCATGGTAAAATCTGAGTAAAATAAAGTTCAGCCTGCTGAAATAGGCATTATACGCATTTTCAGTGATTAAATAACAAATATCAAACAAAAACAACGATGAAAGTGTTTCAAATGCTTAAAAATAAAAATGCTATTCTAAACCCCGTTTTTTGCCTGGAGGCATGATTTCCCTACTCTAAGTGGTGGAAAATTCTGTGTCTCATTGGAAAGTTCCCTCGCTATTTCCATGAAGTTAAGTTAAAGGCAATACAGTCTTCTATTGCAAAATTTCTACTTAAAACAAATAAGTTTCAGCACTATTAGTTTCACTTCAGGTTGCAGTGGCGCGGTAAGTATGTAATACGTTATGCATAAGTATGGTGCAGACAAACGCAAATATGCGGAAGTAATGCGCAAATATATTATCAGGTTACAACGAAAAATTTCAGACACATCCACCAATCCGGTTACAATTTCAATATAGATTACGTAATAAATATGCGTTTATGTCCAGGTAGAACTGTTTTGACCACGATCAAACGTATCATTCGGTGCAGATGAGAAATAGTAGTTGCTCGTAGCACTTAAGTAAGCCCAGCGGTGATAATACTGAGAAAATATTATTCTATCAATTCAAAGTTTTGCGCTCCGGGTTTCACTTTAATCGTTATAGCAAAAAACATGTCGAATGGAATTGTGTAAACCAACCTAACCTGTTATGCATAGACATAAGTCCTATTGAATTCAGAATAATTCCCCACTGCTCGCGAGGTCTTCAGTCGCTGCTCAGACTACGTTATGACGTTACTCACTCAACGTTCAATCGTCAGACAGGTGAATTCACTTCTAGCGGGAACTTTATACTGCTTCTTTTGGCGCATAACTTATAAAAAAGAAACTTCTGTATTGTAGCTTCAAAAATAGTACTGCGCGAGTACATTGTAACGACTAACCTGAGACATCTTGCCCAGTTATCAGCGCTTGAGTCTCGTTCACAACACTTCCAACACCAATAGGAATTACTACGCGGCCATCAGCTTGTGAAGCAAGGATAACAGTTCCAGACAGCGTTTCGCCTAACGGTCGTGCGACAGCTCTGCCTCCACGAGCTCCAACCAACGTATCCAGAAGCGGAGGAAGGCCAGCTGTTTGGCCTCTCAGTGCCCGTCCAGACACACTCGTTGTGCTTGTGGTTGACGAGTGTTGCTTCATTTCTGCACCGTCTGGGAGATCGATTTCTTCATATGGAGCTTTATTAGTAGATTTACCTCTGTTTGGCGCAATATGTTCGAATTTTCTTAAACTCCGTTCGTCAGTACTCCACTCAGCTTGCTTGGCTGTTCGAAGAGGCAAATCTTTTTCAATTTCCGTGTAGATTTCGCCTGCATAATCTTTGTACGGGTTTAGCAGCGACATATCCCAATGAAGCGCATCAGAATCGCTACAGGTTCGCTTATGATTTCGATTAATTTGAGCATACATTTCGTTATCATTGACTGTTGGCGACGCGGAATCCTCAATAAGGCTAGCTGAATCAAAAGTTGACCTTCGACGACCCGGTATCTTTTCACGGTTTACCATACCTACGTTATCAAAAAGATAACGCTGTTGTGTTCGACTGGACCTCTGCCTGGGTTTACGGTCTCTAATTTTCGAATAAAGTGGTTCCTCTCGTACTCTTGCATACAGAGGGTCATAGTAACCTGAGCTGTAAGTCGCATCGGATTCAGTAGGATCTGAATTAGTTGGTGGAAACCGAAAGTGACTATTCGACTGCAAATCCAAAATTTCAGCTTTTTTAACAATAGATCGTTCCATTTTAGCACCACCGTCGTTATTGCCATCTATGCGACTATAAATTGCATTAGATTTCGTTCTGTTCCGGATTGTGGTCGAGCCCGTGTTGCCCAAGTCATAGTCATGTTGACTATGCTGGGAATGTTTTGTGGCGGAATGATTTAGTTCCGGTGGGCAGTTCTTCACAGAACGATTTGCAGCTTTGGTTGATAATCGGCAGCCTTCGCCAGTCTCCGAACTTACATCAGTCGTTTCGAATTCCCAGCGGTCGCTTGAGTTATGTTTATCCAGTTCACTGTATAAAGGATCAAAACGGTTACTTTCGCTACATTTGACGGCCCTTGAATATCCGTTTTGCACCGGACTATTTGTAGTAGCAAAATTTTTATCGTTATTACTGTTACTACTATTCTTTCCTACCACAGAATAAAGTCCGCCCTCAGTACTATCATTATCATCATCATCAGAATCACCTTTAATTTTAACATAACCCCCGTCTTGCTTCCGTGCTAAAAACGGATGTGCCTGTGGAATTGCAAGTGGTGGCGTCATAGGGGCGGGTGGAGGGGGTGCTCTCAGTCTTAACGGATCAATGTGACTCATATAACAACTATTATAAGTCTGCTCAACACCTGAAAGTATGTTCGATACGGCCGCCTTATCGACGGTCGCATACAGGTCAGAAGATGAGCTATCCCTTGTTAAGGCAGAGTTTCTACCTGCAGGTCTAGTTGGTGCCGAAATACTGTGCCATCCATCATGTTTCCAGGTAGCAGCATTCGTTGTTTCATTTTGACCATAGCCCAATGTTGACTGGTCAATATAATCCCAAGGCTGTTTGTCATCGATAGCTGACGAGGTTACACATCTAACTTCAGTAACGGCGGAATCATGATTGATATCTCTCCAGCTTATGCTGCTGTCAGTGGTAGGAAGCAACGGCGGTGTAAATGGTGGCAACGGTAGTTGGCATGTTTTATTATGAAGCTGAGTGGGTAGTAATACTGCCGTCGTTACGCGAGTCATTGATTCGATTCAAATGCGGATTACTGGTCGACGAACTAGGCAGTGACAAATTTCCCGTAAGTTCCGGCTAAAACAGTATGAGGCAGAAAAGGTCCGTTTGCCATAGGTGGCGAATTTGGCACACGCAATCCAGCTGCCCAGACCTGCTGGGGCCAGTAAGCTGACAACGGCCGTCGCCGACCTCTTTCCTGGACCGTTCGACTAGGAGGTCCATGTCGAGGAGGTGGTCTTGGCGGGACACTACTTGAATCGGGTAAGCTCGGGCAACTCGGGCGAGGGCGCTTGTGCGCGTGACTTATGATGCGTTGGAGACACCCAACTTTGGGAAAATTATTACTTGAACATGTTCGAACCCTGTTCGATTTGCCTCCTTTTAATCGGCCTTCATGGATCTCTTCGGGCTCATCGCCCAAAACCCAAGCATAGCATAAGATGTTGACGAATTGAGTCATCTTCGATCTCCTCGATGTTGTTTTTGTAAACTTGTCTTTTACTTGTTTTGTTCCTGACAGAAGTACCGCCAATGAACTCGCTGCCCACTGACTCGTTATTGAAAGGGGAGTAGCTATAAAAACAAATAAAACACTTTTCATTACTCGTTAACGGAAATAATGATCTTGGCTCATAATATCCATGTCAAAATATTTGACACAAACTTTCTCGAACTCCAATCGAAAAGTTGGGAATTAAAAAAATAACTTCAATAAACATTATTATCCAGGTAATTTCCAGTATAGTCAAATCGATTGTAAACAAAATATGTTGTCAGCTATCCTGACGCAATTGTTCTATGCCACTGTCAGAAACACAATTTACTGAATCAAATTATATATATATATCCATAATAATATAATGTATGAATGCAATTTCAATAACTGAATCCCAAAGCCAATCCATCATCAACATGTGGTTTCAGCGCACAGCCTTTGCTAATATAGGTTTGTTTTCAAATAGAACATCCAGAAAATTTCAAAAAAAACACTTGAAAGCGCTGATTTTCGGCTCAATGCGAGATTATGCACCCATTCATAGCTGGAATTACGATAATCCCCAGATGAAATCTTCAGTGTGTAGTTGGTCACAAGTGACTCATGGCAAATTAAGTTAGAAACAAATAGAGTTCCTACCAAGTGTGATCGCCTGCGAACTTCGCGGTTCAGCGACTACACCGATAGTGGCCACGTTGTAGATAGTATGCCACAAAGGATGCTGTACTGTAAATTTTTTCGCTGATAGACTGCAAATCGACTGCCATTCTCCGGCACTCGGGTTTGTCAAA
>JASANE010024305.1:0-48095 GCA_030248225.1 Trileptium ribeirensis
GTACTAGTGAACCCAAAATGACTTTCTATTCTCGTAGCTATTGTTTTCGGACTATCGCTAATTTTAAAAGACCAGTCGCAGACTGATTTAGCCTTCTCGTAAAAATTTCAACACGAACAGTGTTTTTGTGCTGTTTATGGCCTATTCTTTAAACCAGGTCTAATTTTTTTCGCTAATGAAATTCAGACAAGTAACCTGAAGCACGCTTCAATTCATTCTATCTCCATGTGGAAATGCAATATATATTCTGTTATAAAGAACAATCTAGCATGTTTGGATTGTGGATAGAATACTGATGATTTGTACGAAGTTTAGGGTGGGATATTCGGCTTACCCTGCCAAATCTAGGGAATCAGTTGTTTATTAATACACAATCTCTTCACGATTGTGCAACTTTCTTGTACACCATATTTATTTTGTTATAGTTGGCTAATAAGTTGTTTGCCATTGTACTTACCCAGCCGACGAGAAACATTAATTCGGTAAAATAGTCACGTTTGTTTTTGACTTTACCCTACGTAATACCAAATATTCATTTGAAAAAAATATATGATTCCCGCGTTCCTATTCCAAATATGAACATGCCTACTTGAACTTATATGCATCTGCTCCGGTCGACCAACGCCAAGCTCCCACCGAAGATATTAATTTTCTTCTGGTGTTGCTGCTAGTGGACTTATTTGGATCAGTTTTTTTACAGTGTTCATTACGCTTACGTGGGTTCGTTGTAACAGTGGCATCACCCCAAGGGCAGTTCATATGACAAAATAAACCTATAAAGCCTCAAAATTTAGAGCTAAGTCAACTGAAAATATCGAAGTCATAAACTACACACAATTACTTACAAGACCGATCTACCTTACGAATATTCCCAGTACGTATTCTCAGGGATTCTTCTCAATGTATTATTTCTATGTTACGTAGCGTGTGGATATCATCGTGAACTCACAATTTCGTAGGAATAAGATTGATATCTCTAATTTTCATACCAAATCTACCTAAAATTATACTGTTATGTTATAGAACTCGGTACAGCGATGATTAAATTGATTGGGATGAGATTTTGATACTTACTACAGCTATATAAATGATCTTAAATTATAAGCACAAGTCATTACGCGAGGAAATAAGAAAAGCGAAGGCCCAATTTGATATCAAAGTATATAATAGTATTGGTTATATTTGCGAATGAATATTAGCAAACTTTTCTAGTTTACTTTAACCATTTTTTTCTTAAACCAAATCGCATTTTGCACAATGTTGAACAAACTGTTATTCCAATGGCGGACTGGACCTGAATCGCTCTGCTGCGAGTCTCCTACGATAGCCATTGCGCTATATAGGATCTGTTTATCGGTTCCTTAAGGAACCTCGCAAAGCGAACAAATAACAATGCACATGCAAACGCACGCCGAACGACAAACTCAACAATCAACTCACCATGTAATGTACAATGTGACAAATGTGTCACATTACGAAGGAAACAGCTAAGCAGAGTTATTTAGCTTCTAGAAGAAATTAACGATTCAAAATCTATTTAACGCTGATCGTCGTCTGTCATTTCAAGCCTATTACGAGAAGTTTATCAGGAGCGACTCAGTGGTCATTGTCAGTGTCAGCACATTGAATTTGGAAATCAATGATTGGATAAGCAATTCGCATTATGACTTTGAAAACTGTATATAATATTGACTAATTGCACGTGTGTTACAAAACCATTTTATCAGTAACACAAATTAACAATATTTTGAAAAACCATACATAAATTTATTGATTTTTTCGAATAAGCAAACCGCCAAGCTAAGGAATTTGGTAATTAAACTATCGCTAGCAATGCTTTTTTGTGTGATTTTGTCATCAGGATATTTTGCTGTTTTCAGACAAGACAACATGAAATCGGACATAGCTTACCGTTGGGTGCATATTTGCTCAAACCAGTGCAACGAATTTTGAAATATCACTTATTTCTTCAGGTAATATTTTCATATTTATTTTGTCATCGAAAGCTAAACCTATTTGTATTCCGAGTTTTTGTGTGTTTCGCTAAATTAGTTACATATATCCGATAATTAAAAGGTAAAACCAAGCCCGTGAGTGGTCCTTCCCTTCCAGGCTATAGTGCGATTGACCTCCAGACGGTGTTACTGGCCCCAAACTATGGTATGACTGGTTCCCTCAAAATTAAAGTGTGATAGGTCCCAAACTATGTTGTGAATAAAGCGCAGCCCCTAATCGGTGGTATGGAAAAGAACACTGAAAGAAATTTTTCGGGAAACAAATTAAAACACTAGTCTGCTGGAAGTGATATCATAATTCAGAAATCATGAGGAGGGCGTATCGCCTCCCTGGCACATCGGACCTCGATCATGTATGGCCTTATCTATCCCCTCCTGTGTATAACTGTGCATTTGTATATAATGTATATGGCAGTATTAATTCAACATACATCATAAACTGAAATCTGAAACTGCCCGACATTAGTTTGAACTTTATAAGCTCTCTATAAAGTTTTGCACTACGCACAGCTTACTATTGATATGTATGGCAATGCCAGATCTATTTTCAGAGCATAGGAAGCTACTTCTCCATCTCTAGTTACTAAAATTATCGCAAACGGCAAATCGACACGTGATAATTCCTAGTTTTCTAGAAATCTAGGATTTTACAGTTTTTTTGGAATCACGTACCTCTCGTACGTTGTTGGATAAACAAATTGATCGTAAATGTCGTTGCTTTTTGCATATTCATCAACCGCTAAATCCTATCGATTTAATACATGACGTTATTTCATGCAAACTGATTAAAAAATATGGCTAATTTGTGTCGCTTAAATTAGATATTTTACATCCAGTAAAGTGTCCGAAACAGGTTTTTGATATTCCGATCGCACACGTAAAACTCAAAATCAACGTGCGAGACCTATAACATTTTGTGCTTATCGTTCACCAACAAAAAGAAAATAACTCAATTTGTCAAATTTTCTCAACTATTAAAATTTTGACGTTCTTGCGGACTTGTTCAGAGGTTCAAAATGTTATTGCCCATTGTTCAATCTGGAGGTTTTGGAACCTGTTTAATGTCAAACCGTCGCGATGTCTCACATGGCTCAAGTTACCAAATGTTAAATCGGCATCTGATTATGAATATCTGGGAAAGAAATCATTGCGGCTGCATGTCCAAAGCTAGGTAACCGTATTGGCTATTAAATAGAGTTACTGCTCAAATACAAAGCTTTGCGGCCATCTATCAAGTCAGTGACGAGTTAATATTCGTAGCACAGACAAGTAAGAATTTTTGTTCAGTAAAACGTTCAATATTACTTTTTGCGTGCCCCGCTTCGCTCGTTCTGTTAAATTATCACCTGCACTAGTAAAAAGTTTTGTACACATATATAGCATTCGGCACCACCTATTGTATTTTACATTGTCCCATGATGTTTTTCACTTACTTAACAAAGATTTCATGAGGGCCATTGCCGAAAATTTCTCTCGGAGTATATCGGATACGACAAAAGGTCTCTCGCGGTAAAGAAACCGATGAGATTGGAGCCGAAATAAGACACACCAGCGGGGAAGAACGGCAGGACGAAAAACAATCCTATCATAAGATAGTCATTAGTACGACTGGTGTAGTACACTTCTATAAAATCCGTATAATGCACTCGTGCCGCCTAATTTTGGATTGATGGTCAAGACAAATACGTTTTTGCTATATTCCGGTTTCTGCTGTTATTAAATAGCTGCTATATTTATTTATCATAAGCAAAGTTTATTGTTTGAAAATAGATACAGTCAGTCAAATACTTATGAAAGTGATGTGCATGTTTGACTTGTATTTATAGAATATGGTAAAACAGTGCCGTGCAGCTCATGATGATGTGTCAACCGGTGATCAACCAACAAATGCCGGGTTCTCCACTCACAATAGACCACAAGAATCAAGCAGTTCTATTGTCACATACCATTCGTGTGAACCAAATAATAAAGACAGTAATAGCATTTTATCATGTAATCAACAGCGACTACACCCGGACATTTCCGCAATCATTGATTCATCAAGCCAGGAGTCTGAATCAGTGATGCAGTCTGAGGAATTGTATTGCACGCCAAACAGTATAACCGCCCTGAAAAGAAGCGAGGCGTTAAGTGTAGACGATGATTCCGCTGACCTGCCGGAACCATATTACGAAACTATCAACAGCCTTAACAACAATATCTCTGCCAACACAAAGAGCTTCGGGTCACGACACGGCTGTGAAAATGAGCTTTCGAATTTTGAATCTCATCGGATCAACAAATACAGTAACTCAATGGAACACAAATGCGCCGAGGCAGAACGTCAACTACAGTTAGTCGAGCAAGCCTTTGATCAAATGACCGCCATTGCACGATCTATTAACGAAGCAAAACGACGCCAAGAATTAGAAGCACGAGTTGATGAAATTAAACAAGCACTGAAGCAGCACAATGGCAGCGGGACTAGCATTGGCGGATCAAGTACGGGCAGGAGGGAGACTGAGGTAAAATAACGTTCGGATTGACAATTTTATTGTTAAACTACAGTACTAAAACAGATTACACCGAAATATGTACATAAAAACGTATTGCTGTAATCTATATATTTTTCTCTACATTTATCAGCTACAACGCGTAAAGCAGTATCTCTGTCGATACGGCTGTTTTACGTACAAAATTTTTACACTTTACCGCTACGGGTACACCTGCACAGCTACGGATCACACTAATCTGGTTTCGTAAATATAGGTGCTAAACCAAAATATTTTGTATTAAATTATAAGATTGCCGATTGCACTGAAAAGCTATCCAAAAGCAACATCAGCGTAGTAACTTGCACATGTTTGCAGAAGAGAAACGTGACGCAGTTTATGTAATTAACATTACTCAAATCTATTGCATTGGTCGCATAATATGCATAGCAATGCGAAATAAATCAACCGCACAGTGCATTTATATTTTTAGTACTATGGCGGTGCATTCACGGATTCAGTGCATATTGAAAACTGGTTTTATCAAACCATATATTCCAAAAGTTAATTTAGCACGAAGACTTCGTAAAATAATACACTTCAAAATGATCACTACCTGGGAGCTATTAGTTGCTCAGTAGATCTGTCAACTGAAAATATATATTCGCGCAACTCCGTTGAGTAAAAATCAGTTATAAAAGTTTTCTGCCAGAATTGGAAGCTGAGTTAAAACCTAGCAGAACAATAGTTATGATTTAGTTTGCTTACATTATAATTATATATTAATTCGTTTAATTCTACCTACTGTATAGAGACTAATACATGTTAATGTAGAATGATGATTCATTACACTAACAACCAATCATAACCAGTAAACGTAATAAATTACAAAAAGTGAGCGGAGCAATAGGCAAAGTATTTGGTATATTATTTGTGTATACATGTATTTCAACTAAATATTTAATATATTTATAATAAGTATCATACATGCCGACGGTCGGTCATGCCAGGGGGGGTAGAGGCCCCCACGGGGGGGGGTCGCGGCCATCCCAGGGGGGGGGTAACCCCCCCTGGCCGGCCAAATTTGTCTAGGGGGGGTCGATCTCGTGAGGACCTTTTTTTTGGTCCTCGCAGCCGTTAATACTATTATTAACCCTATATGAGATGGAAATGGAGGATATAAAAAGTCTGTTTTCATCGTTACTTGGTTTACTAAAAAGGAAATTGTCCAGCCTTCCACATTCCTTGATTGCAGCAGCCGCGTTTCACAAAACTGTTACCGACTATATTCATTCGTTTGTTAAAGCGGCTTCGTCTTAAAACCATTTAATTTAGCCGTGTGCATTTGTGTGGTTTTCACTTGTACCGATGAAGAAAGACTAAATATACACGTTTATATTTAGTCTTAAATTTTAATTTAGTTTTAAATTTATGCTGCATATGCACCACTAGCAACAAGCAGGCACAATTTGCGCAAGTTTTTGCACTAAGGTCGAGCTTTAAAACTCGGACAGCGGTCAAGTCACCCTCAGGGGAGGGGTGCTGCGCACCCCCATGGGGGGGGTCCGGACCTCAGGGGGGGTAGCCCCCCCTACCCCCCCTGCCGGCATGTATGAGTATCATGTTTTAGACGATTGATGTGATGTCAAATCCACCTTGAAAAACCTAGCTTATTAAAAATTAACGAATTAGTAATATCAACTAATTAGCTAATTAATTACCTAACTAGCACCCATGGTAACATCACAGTACTTTAAAAGCCACATATTCATGATCAGCGACATCGAGAACCCTAGAGCGCAAAAAACTAGCAATTTAGAGGTGATTTTAAAGTCTGCATAGAAATATCAAATTATCTGATTAATTAATTATCTAATTAGCATACGGCCAAATTTTTGAGTTTCAGGAATGTCATATTCGTGATCAGCGACATAGAAAACTAACATATGCAATTTATTTTTCATTTCTGAGCACTTTCAAAATTTCAAAAAATTAGCTATATGATTAATAATTAATTAGTATTTACCTAGTTAACTAATTAGCATGTTTTAATTTCCTCGAATATTAATAAACATCAGATTCATAATCAGCACGGCGATATGAAGAATATGCACCAAAATAATAGCTTTACACTAATTAATCATTCAAAAATAAGCAATTTTTGTTTGAAAATGCTAAAAGCAGGCTAACACGCTGAACTGATTAGTAAAATAGTAATTAGTTAAAGCAAATTTTGACAAAACCCATATGTGTTGCGCCTCTCGGATATTAGGCCTTTCAAACAAAAAATTTGAAACGGGCCAGTATGTAATGAGGTGTTCGAAGGACGAACGGATGGACAGACAGTGTCGATTTCACCCCTCTGACGAAAACAAAAACACTTCTTCGCTTCGCTCCGCTCAATAAACAGCGATACATATCACCGCATAATGGAACACATTCAAATGGTATAGTCACTGTGATGCAAAAACTTAATTGATTTATTTGCAGGTATAATATATTTGAGGAATATATATTATGTCCGTGTGTTAATGTGTTTGTGTAGTTTGCGGACCGCGGTGTAAATGTGTTATATTTGGATTTTGCTATATAAAGACATAATACAACACATTCAAAAGGATACGCAAACGTATTCGTTAGCAATATCTGATTAGAACTGATTTTAAACAAGATGAAATTATTTGCAGATACAGTACGAAACAGCGCATTTTGTGTAGATTTTGAAACGAGTATAAATGACATTGTGTAGATTTCAGCACAACATATAATAGTAAACCAGATGCAAACAGTAGTGAACTAGGTTACATCATATATAGCGGATTATTTAAACTTGCATTGCCTTTGGAACACTGAATTTACAGAAATATATAATTGAATTTATTACAGTTTGAAGAATAAAATATTTATAGTTGTAATTCATGTCGAAGACGGAATCTTTTCATCTAGTTTTGACCCGGCGTCCCCGTCAAGGTACTGACCAGATGACCCGGTCCTAATAATGACTCGACCACCCGGTTACCTACTCGTCGTAGCCGCACAATGTTAAGGCAGTTTTCCAAAGCAGCCAATTCATTCTAATTCTGCGAGTCGGTAGAAGAAACGGCATTAGAGAACAACTGAATATCTGCTCGGCAATCCGCTATTATGATTAAAATTAGGTTGTCTGTAGATCTTAGTCAACGCCATCTGTCTTGGACAAAACTAGGTATTCAAGTAAGACGTAACCCGGCTGGCTTTATTCAAAGCCTAGTAGTTTGGTAATTGTTTGAAGTAGTTTATACGCGAATTGCAAGCAGTTTGAAAAAACTTGCATAGAAAACGCATTTGGAATGGAAAACATATTGCTGTCCAGAGCTGTAAATCCAAATATCCAGGTTGCGCAACGTGGACGTGCCTATAACGGAGCCCAACTCCCTCATACGAACTTTCTATCCCTATTCAGATTCTTATTGTTAATTTAAAGCAATCACCATCGCAGACCTTGGCTTAATGGCACTTGAGTTTACGCTGTGTCTCTGCGGAACAGCCGAGCAGGCAAAAACTTAGAAGCACGGTTCTATTATGTAGAGTACAGTGCACAGGATAGTGCTTTAGTCTTCTAAGTCAGACCGGCTCAAGGGTCAGTGAGGGGGTCACACGTATTGCCTGGTTGTAGATGTGACCCGAAATGATCGGTGACCTAGCGATCCAGTTACCTTGTTCCGTCGCTGATTCAAATAAAAGAAACCATTATATCAATTACGCTATAATTGAGTATATTTAATTTATATTTAGGCGTTAGAATTTTCCCAATTCGGCGATCTCATTTTGGAAGGGCAGTTTGGATTTTATACGACAGCAGGACCTGGAGAAACGCGATCACCAACAGGCGTTCGACAATTATTTCTATTTTCTGAAGCTCTTGTCGTTGCAAAGGAACGACGATCGGATTATGGTTTGCAATGCAAAGAAGTTTTGCCGGTACTTAGTTCTAAGTTTTTTTTTCATCCTTTATTCGGAATTCAAGTTTATAATTTGCGAGCATTTACAATGGTTAACATCTTTACATAATACTAAATGTCAATAAACGGACCGTCGTAAGAACCAGTGGCGCAGCACGCTGCTCAAAATCCGGGAAGTACCCAAAATTTGGGTGAAGCTCTGCGAAAATATTACAAGGGTCGCCTTAAAACCGACAGGAGCGGCCACTTTCGTCTCATGGTAAGCACATTAATCTCTGTTTTGAAAATTTGCATTGCAGACGTATCTGTTCAGCCAAATTTATTATCATACAAAAAAATTCCATTGAAATATTATAGAAAAAACTCTCGGGCGACAACTTGTTACGGTATAAAAACCACACTTTCTATTTATATTTCAAAGTTGTCAGCGAGACTAATTCATATTGGCAGCGCTATATAATATATATTTCATGGAAATTATATGTAAGTAAGCGTAGTCGATCTACAAAATGGATTTACATAGGAGTGATATCAACGGTTAAAACTTCTAAAAGAAACAAGGGAAGTATCTAAACTTCTTTAAACACCACGGTCTGAACTAAAATATCTGTAACACTAGCTATCAGTCTAGTTTATTGCAAGAGTCCAAATTCGGTGAGTTGCGTGAAACAACTTTGTTTTGTTCACATTTTTGAAATCGCCTTTCGCAATTGAGTGAACGCTAACACGGGCCCAGCACTGGACGAACTGAAGTTGCGAACGCGCATGTTTCCACAACACCTACATTTGTCCGCGTTCATCAATTGATATGCTGAATCGTACAGCTATGCAGCTATGTTTAAGGTTTATGCGTGTATTGTAGTATATTAAAATTCACACGGTCGGCAAATAGCGACGCTAACTCGCAAAATAGAGACCGGGAACAGCACCTGCGTGATAGCATAGCATGTTAATCGTTATTTGGCGAGTTCATTGCTTACGACAGTGAACAGACTAGACAAAAGAACAACCCATGTGCACGCACATAAAGTTTGCTGACGTATATACAGTTGGGTTTGTAGAAATATATAAAATAGGTGAGGATTTAGGCTTTAGCCTTTTTCAGCTCAGTAAGGCGTAGAGCGCACCGAACTAAGCTTTCTATATCTACGGAGCCGAACCACGTGTATCTTAAAAAGCTAGGGTTGTGCCTTGAAAGCTTTTCTGTAAAACAACAACCATAATTATGTCAATTGAAATGAAGTACAATACTGAACCAACATCAGGAACATCTGAGCCTGGCTCGGATTAGCTGCTAAAAGCACTAGAAGCATACATAACTTCTCGGTAAAGCTCATATCATATAATATAACTTCTTTATTGGTTTGTATATTATGTATTCTTTCTAATGCGGCGTTTACAATATAAAGCTCCCATACGGAGGTTTTGTCTCCCTGTGTATATCTTCCGACATCCATTGTGTGGAGTCTTGGACACTATTGTATTTCTGCTGGTACTGTAAGACAGTATACATAAATAGTGTTGTGTCGATAATGGCCTGGTGTAGAGTACATCATAAAATTAATATAATCTTATGTCGTGTCAGTGATTTGCATGTTGTTATCTATACATCTTATATAATGTTTGTGGATGCGGTGTTGACACCGTCAGGAAAAAACAATGGGTAGATTTAAACACTATAGTTAGTTGATGATGTCTCATAAACCATCTATTTCATTATATAGCGTAGGTGTACACAGTATACCGCCGGATGGTGTGGCTTAGCCCATTGGGGGACACAACTTCCATAGTGGGGTCTTCTATAACGTAAACATCGCATAATATTATGGCATCGTAAATTTTACTGCTAAGATCGTAAGAGTCCAGCCGAGCCTGGCTTATGAAGAGATGGGTCGGCCTGCAGTATTCACAATATTTAGTTGCGATTTTACGAGCATTAGTTGCAGCACGGCTTGCAGTAAATTCAGAGATTTGTACACATGGGTTGAAACGAGTGCGATAGCTCGAGTGTGAACAAGTGAACTGTACAACCGTGCTGAGAAATTTATTGGATCCGTGGTACAGTTAAATATTGACATAGCTGTAGCACAGTTTTATATTATACAAACTATGTTAAATATAAATTAACAAACTATGTTTAAGTATACATAACATATATGTATATATGAATATACATATGTATATATTTCAGTGTTCTCAAATTATGGTAAACGAAAGTTGTCCTGGAGAACCGTTGGCGTTTCAAGTTTGGCTGTACGAAAATCAAAAGAAAGTCCTTACATTTCTGGTATGTTATCTGCTCCGTGTAATAAATTGACATTCCTTCGCTACAAAAAAATTTGCATTGCTTTCAAGTTTGGTTGTACGAAAATGAAAAGAAAGTTCTTACCTTTTTGGTATATTATCTGCTCCGTGTTATATTGACATCCCTTCGGTGCCAAAATTCTGCATTGTTTTCAAGTTTGGCAGTACCAAAATCAAAAGGAAGTATATACATTTTTGGAATCTTATCTGCTCAGGGACCCCTGAGAATGTCGTCGTCCCTCCCCCCCCCCCCCCCCGAGAGGTAGCCTGAACGAGTCCGAATGCCGAAGGCGCGTGGACATTTGTGGAAGGAATGGTCTAAATTTTGGCAAAAATAGGCAACAGGAAGGGAAATAAGCAAAAATTTGGTCAAAATTGGCAAAATTTGGGGAAAATTTGCAAAAAAAGGGAAAAATTGGCAAAAATTAGGAAAAAATTTTTAGTTCCAAAAATTTCAAAAATGTTTCCCACCTGACGACCTACTCGCCGACCAGCTAAACCCCCTGGGTAGTCCGAAGGCCTCCACTCCTCGAGCAGTCGCCATCCTCCCTGGGAATTCGGACCTCGGGTATGTATGACGTATATAGTGGTTACTAATGCTTGTGAGTGATGCTCAAAATGTAATTGCTGCCTTGCAAATCCAACGAGGATTTAGTGGCAACGGTGCAAAAAGCTCTCGTCTAGCAGCGCTCTCTTCCGTAGGTTGTGTATGCTACAGAATTGAATCGATTATAGGTAGCGGGTAGGACAAGCTGCGTTTCATACTATCAATAATTTCTGAATCTAAAGGCGGCAAATTTCAATAAATATATTGGCTTAAATTTTGCTCATAAATATTCGCGTGTCTTAAGTTTATCAGTGCTTCATTTTCGGAATAGCTATATAATTTTGAAATGCACTGCAAAAGCATTTGACCGAAATATCGTAATAATTTTGTCCTTACAAACGTTACCGTTTTTCCATTAGACTAATAAGGCATACGCGTATTATTTTTGTTCGCCTCTTGTAAAATCAAAATTTTATTAATATCATGTCAATTATGTAAATAAAGACCGCATAAAGGGCGTACTACGTAAGCATAAATGCACTTTGTTTTACTGATTAATAGACTCGATCTGTGGATACAAAACGCGAATGGGTGCGCGAACTGAAAGAGCTAATTTTTGACCATTGCGATGCAAATGTGCCCGATCATGCCAAAGACATTATTATGAATATCGATACTTCACCGGAAAAAGGTAACTTGATAATTTTGCATGTTCGGAAAGGAATTGGTGTAAAGAAATTCCACATTGTATTTGATACGTCATTTCGTAGTTGGTATAAAAACTCCAGATCCAGCTTGAATCTGACAGGGTTGTTGCAATATAACATAAATATTCGTAGTTGGTATAAAATTCCCAGATCCAGCATGAATCTGATAGTGTTGTTGCAATATCGCATAAATATTCGTACCTGGTATAAAAATCCCAGATCCAGCTTGAATCTGACAGGGTTGTTGCAATATGACATAAATATTCCTAGTTGGTATAAAAATCCCAGATCCAGCTTGAATCTGATAGTGTTGTTGCAATATCACATAAATATTCGTACCTGGTATAAAAATCCCAGATCCAGCTTGAATCTGACATCATTGTTGCAATATGGCTTAAATATTCGTAGTTGGTATAAAAATGCCAGATCCAGCTTGAATCTGATAGTGTTGTTGCAATATCATGTAAATTTTCGCAGTTGGTATAAAAATAGCAGATCCAGATGACAGTGTTGTTGCAATATGAGAGGATATTCGGAAACTATCACAATATTGGCTGAAAAGAAGATTTCACTTTCTATTAAAAATGCGAAAGTCGTCGATCATGTAGTACAAACAAACACTGCGAAAATATACACGTTTTAGTTTTTTCATGCAAATAGGAAGTAAATGTGTTTTAGGGCAATCATGTTTAGTTACAGAACATAACAGTTACATAACCTAATTTTATTGCACTGTTGCAACGAAGTAGCTGTCTCCCCGAAATTCAGTTTGATATGTATGGCTTCACAGAAAAACCGCGAATTATTTTGGTCTTATGTATCTACTAAGTGAGCGTTTTGCCGCTGAATAGTTAGCTTTAGTTGATCACTGGATAGTCAGGCGATGTATCTTATGCGCGACTAAACTTAAGTTGACCCCGCTAACCATCCTATTTTACGATTGTTACGAAACAATAGGATATTCGATTTGGTTGAGTGCTAGCGCAGACTTAAACATTTGCATTCGGTTTAGGACAGTTATGCGTCTTTCACACAGAAGTGCGTGCACGAAATGCACACCGTAGTCACGTCGCGCAACGATTTCACACAAAATAAAGACAAATTCTTTCCATTACACGCAAAATGCAGACAATGGTTTTCCATTGCCCGCAAAATGCTAATAACGCGATTCTATTACCACATGTCGACTGAAATATTGCTGATTATTACTATGCGGCCAAAGCAATGGTAGCTTCTATATTTATAGCTTGCGTGCAAGGGCTGATACCATATCTACAAAAACATGCAATCGCAGCAACCATATCTGCGCGTTTGTTATTGGTGCCCCGTCCAGTTTGATAATCGTGCCCTCTCCAGTTTGTTATTGTTGCCCCCTCCAGTTTAATATACACCTTGGTTTTATTTAAGTGCTTTCGAGCAATGTCAACTGTAAAAAAGTTATAAATTTCGGTAGCGTATTCAAAATCCAACTCAGAGCTTACACAACACTCGGCAGAGATAGAGTTAGCATCTCTAGTGTTGGCATGACGTTACACCATTAGGAACAGATCCCACACGGCTGGACGCCCCCCCCCCCCGCAAGCCAAATCTCCCCATGGTAAAATTTTAAGAACACTGAGTAAAATTGCCCAAATTAGCGGAGTAATGACAATATTATAAACAAAATTGGCAAACATTGGGAAAAATTATCACTGTAACGCGAAATGTAACTGTGACGTTATAAACTGAACGTCCCTATTATTTATCAATTAGTGCTCGCGAACAAAACCCTTGCTAATTGAAATCCGACAACATTCTGTTCGCGAACAAACTTGATGTTCACGAACAAAAACAAGCATTTTCTGACCGACTAGAAAATGATCGGTGACGAATTTTTTTAAAAACAAAATAGCATCGTTACAAATTACAAAAAAAACAAAATAGGATCGTCAGCGAGGTCATTTTAAGTTTAGTTGTCCATTATCTGCAATCTGGGTGCATAACCGTATATATTTAAATATATACTGGTAGCTTACAACATAATTGTTCTATGTTTTATTTAATAAACACCTTAAAGTTTGAAAATGAAAAATTATTATTGAATATAAAATATCAAAATTTTACTATTCATTATTTATGACATTTTATAATTTTTGTATCGCCTGCGCCCAAATGTGTTCCTCCAACAAGCGTTTTTAGAATTTTTGAAAAAAATGCTTTAAACTAAAACATATTTCCTTAAATTTTATTAAATAAGTATATATTCGGAAAATATCCTTCATGATATTTTAGAATTTTTTAAACATATTTGTGTATAATTATTTTGATTTTGTTATTTTTAATCTTATTTTATTTTTAGTTGTCTAGAAGGTAAATTAACAAATTTAAAGAAAAATTGTTTCAGGAAATATATACTACTCTGAATATTGCAAAACTAACTGTATTGAAAATACCAAAATTGTCTTTCTATATATTAAGTTAAAAATATTAAACGTATATATTGTCAAAATGACTCCTGCCTTATGCCGTTCAGCATATAAACTGTTTTGTGCATTGGTTTCAGACAAGCTTTTCGTGTCGCGAAAAGTAGTACCGTCCAAAAAGCCAGCAGCAATCATCGGTCAACGTTTGCTAGATCGAAAGAAAAAGGGCACAGGTAGAATAACTCGGAGTTTCATGCTTTATTTTTGAACCGGTAATGCACTGTGTTTATTGGTTGCATATCTGTTCTGAAAGTACACCCGGGAGTCTTTCAGAAGCGCAAAACTGATATTTTAAGGATTCCTACGGAACAACATATCTAAAGCAACCATATGCTTAGTAAGTCGTAACGACAGGAAACGGAGCGAAATTGCTAGGACTGCTTATATTTCGTGGAATATACATACAGTGATTCGGAACGAGAGGAAACACGGCGAATTTGCTAGGTCTGGTTTTAATGCGTGGAATATACATATAGTGAGTTAAAACGAGATTAAACGGTGCGAAATTGCTAGGTCTGCTTTTAATGCATGGAGTAAACATACAGTGAGTTGGAACTAGAGGAAACTGAGCGAAATTGCTAGGTCTGCTTTTAATGCTGTTTAATATACATACAGTGAGTTGGAACGAGATTACAAGTGGCGAAATTGCTAGGTCTGCTTTTAATGCGTGGAATATACATATAGTGAGTTGGAAAGAGAGGAGACTGAGCGAAATTGCTAGCTCTGCTTTTAATGTGTGGCATATACATACAGTGATTCGGAACGAGAGAAAACGGGGCGAAATTGCAAAGTCTGCTTTTAATGCGTGGAATATACATACACTGAGTTGGAACGAGAGGAAAACTGGGCGAAATTGCTAGGTATGCTTTTAATGCGTGGAATACACATACAGTGAGTTGGAACGACCTTAAACGGGGCGAAATTGCTAGGTCTGCTTTTAATACGTGACATATGTATACAGTGTAGCGCAGTTTATAAAGGTCCGCGTAGTGGTCAGCATTTTTAGTACGCGAGACGCGCCATTTCGGTCTACAAATGAAGTTGTTTTTGGCTTGCCGGGTGTCATCAAGACAGTTTAACTACGGTAATGCAATTAGGTAACAGTAATAAGTCGTTTACATTAGGTAAACATTAGGTAAACAGAAACATTAGGTAAACAGAAACATTAGGTTAAGTAAACCCAAACCTTAGATAATACAATTAGATAACATTTTAACTGAATTAATAAACGTTCATTAGGTAAAATTAATAACCTTCTTTCATTTATTTTACTATATAGATACGTAAGACCATATTCCGGTGCATGTCCTCTTTAAAACAAACTTTCGTGTTTCCGAAATCGGTTTCACGGTTCGCTAAATTCGGTTCCGGTGTTACAGTTAATGAAGCTGAGCTTAATAGTTAAGCCGATGTGGTTCCCAACTTAATTAAGCAGATATGATTACAAACTGTGTTAAAAATGCTCTTTGATGCTAAATTTTACGGGAAAGTCTAATTTTTATAATATAATCTACACATTTCCCGTTAATTCTGAAATCATTGATTGCTATTAAGTTTTGAAATATATCAAACTTCGAATCAATGATCTTTACAAACTGTTTTTGTCGTATGGGTAAAGCTTTCCAAATTCCAGAATTATTTAACATTAATAAACTTGCGAATAGTGTGTAGTTTCATGTGCAGCCCTGATTGGTTGAAATTTTGAAGTAGCACCATTATCGCTACAACCAGATATATTACTAGTTTTATTGCACGCCAACGTTTTGCTTTCTTTGCCCCTCAGAAATGTGTTGATATAATTCTGCCATATAACTAACTTTGTTGTGTTGCTTGATTTATACTGAAAGCCAAGAACAGCCTAGCGGTAGTAGCAGCACCAGTAAAACTACGTACCTGAATTTCTTATTGCTGCACTTCGGATAACTCATTGCAAACAGTAAAAGTTAGATTCTGAAGCAATATAAACCATAATCCGGCATTTTGTAATTTAAAATGATACTTCTTCCAGCTGACATACTCAAATATATAACCTCTGAATTATCTGCAAAAATTTAAGGTGTAGATTATATTTAACAATGTCGTAGTGTTCGGCAAAGTTTACAAATTAACAGCCGTGGATTTGATAATGAATGAATTTCGTGTTATCTTACTCACAATCGCTAAAACACGACTCATTCGCAATGAAAGATAAAAATTTTGGACAAGTATGAAAACGTACGGACACATATCAAATACTGTTTCATAAATCTCATCTCTCTTAGTCTAAATATTCTTTATTTTAAAATCATACTTACGTTTAATTAGTAGAATTGAAATTTTATTATATTTTCAGATGGAAGCAATATCGAAAAGAAAAAGAAGATTGGCTCAAGAAAATACTTCCGATCGGTACGTATTCCTAACAGATTTACGATATTTTACATTACATGCTACGCTGCGACCGTTAGGTTAGCAACATCATTTTACTTTTAAATGGTCATAATACTGATAGATGTAATGTTATATTGGTATGAAGTCAATTGTTGCATACGTTATTGACATATTATTGATACAGTATGCAGTGAGAAATTTGATTGAGATTTTTTTTTCACGTTTTTGAGCGAACTAGGTGGTCTGAAAACACACAGTAACCATGTGAAACGAGCCATAAAACTTAGAAGCCGCTGAATGGTCGGTCAATTAGATGATGAACTGTATTATAGATTGTCTACAACTGCTATGCTGCTGATCACCAATTTTCCATCCATAACAGTTGCGCTTCGCAGGTAATCATTTTTGAGTTTTCTTTTATAGGCAAGCAAACCTTTTTAAGTTTAATGCTCCATTTACAGTTAAATATATGCGCTCACTATATTTTGTAACATATACTGCCGTGATTATTTTTTACTTAATTTGTGCCATTAGGTACTCTTTTTCATACAAAAGTTGCTGCTGAAGGAATGCTACATTCTGTAAGTCGAATTCATTGACTCTAATACACTGAAAACCTCTGAAATAGTCATGGGATATGCGCGCTGGTCTCTAGATAACTAGATATAGATAGCTTTGTTGCAAAATTTAAGTCCCCGAATAAAAATGTAAAACATGTACCATGCAAATATGAGCCAAATCCTTCCAGTTAACTGTTACAGACTCTAACATCCATGTTAGAGTTCATTTTATCCTCAGAAAATGTTCTCCAAAGTTTGCTAACCAACAAAAAATGGTTAAATCGTCGTGCGTCGGAATCACGTTTTTCCGCCATAGAACGGGCTATTTAAATTATAATAATTTTTGATTACACAGCTTACCTTCACATATGTGAAACCGCGTCAAATGTATCATTTCATCACCATATTAGCGGGACAATATGGGCGATTTTGATCTAAAATTTGTACACCTGTCGTAACGTCTGTACTGTGGAGATTTTAACACAAACTTAATTTAGTTTTAACAAAGTCACAGGTAGTATTACAATGCGACAGCAAGTCACGAAATTCCAACTATCGGCGCACGAGTAAGACGTCCCGCACAATGCGCAATTAACCAAGATCATATGGCTAAAACCGTGAAATTCCCGGTATTGCCATACCCACAACTGGGTATATTTATGCTAATGTCCTTGGTTATAATACCTCGGTAAAATCTCCGAGTCAGTTTAACTATATATTCTTACAACAATAATTTAATCCAGTGCTTTTGCGGAACTTAAAACCCTGTGGCCATTCACATTGTGGTTACTTCTTGAACAAAGGCTAGCTTCAGTAGCTACAAATGTGATTTCCGTGGTAACTGTTTTAATACTTGTAAACAGCACACAAATATCTTACCATACCGTCTATTGAGTGAGTGATAAATTTGGATTGAACACAATATATTAAAAAATATGCGGATCTTGTCAGTCATGATTTCGAAAAAATTAGCAGACAACTATTTCAACATACCGTCTACTGAGTGAGTTATAAGCTTGGATTGAACACAGTATATTCAAAATTATATCGATGTTGTCAGTCATGGGCTCACAGAAATTAGCAGTGATCAACTAACTTTAAAAAACCTATTACTTTAGTTTAATTATGTGCAATTTACAGCAGGAATAATTGATGAAAATATAATCATAGGTACTGGCGGTTAAATTTTTTTCCTTAAGGAATAACAAATAACAGAAAAGTGTGCGACACGATATCGTGTGATATATGCGACCTTGATACAAGTTCAGTAATCTAAAATATTAAAAAGCGAAAGCTCGAACTTTCTAGTTAAGCGCTCTTCTTCAATCCAATTATTACAGTTTTAGGGGAATGGTTCCACCGATGTGAATTAATGATTGGTGGATCTAAACGAATGGCACTTTATGCTAAAATAAAAAATTTAATATCAACTATGAGGTTACCGTTACGTGTGTTACCGAAAACGAACTGAAATTCCTTGCAATTTTGAACTAACTTTGCCACAAAACTGTATTACCAGGTCCACTGGAAGAAGTATTAAAAATGACACTACATAAGTTGTCAGGTATTTTATGATATCACAAATCACAGATTTCACCTTGCCTGCAATTTCGCACAAGTGATACCGAAAATCCTAAATCGAACTGTAAACAGATTTCAATTTTAATGATAATTCAACTGCCGGCGCTCACGAATGGAAGGTCCCGCGGTTAAATCTATGATCACATACAGGCAGTACCTAACTAGCATTGTACTAAAACTCACTTCAGTAAAATTGGTTAATTCATTCCGTCCCGACCCTTGTTACAAATCATATAAAATTTCCATAATGTAAAACAACGCAAACAGATGATTTAACAGTATATATAAGACTAGGTGTACATTTATAAATTCGCATCTATACCGGGATTACAACGCCACATAAGAGAAAAAGGTTGAGCCGATCCGACCATTCTCTTCCAAGCTATGACGATTAAACCCTATATAGTAATTTATTTATACCACCTATGATCTTAATTAAATGGTACAAGGTACCTACGGTAGTTGGGAAAGCAATTTCATACTGATTTCGTGTGGAAAAATGCATGTTCAATAGCTCTGTTTGGAAATCAGATGGAATATTTTGCCTGCGTGCATGTCCATTTGTTTGCGCATAGAATTATAAAAATTGCGGCAATTTATTGAGAAATTATAGTTATTGGAACGAAAACCCAGTTTACTTGTCTATATCGGAGCCATGTGGCTGAGCGATCAATTTTACGGAAAGGATGTATAAAATTATTCAGTAAAATGTAAAATTACTAACATTATGTTAAATATCAGCAGTTATGTAACTATTATTCTGAAAAATGTTCATTGTAGAGTACTGTCATCACGTCTTTCATATTCGTCTTTCCATAAAATGTTGGAAAGTCATCATAGTTTTCATGCTAAAATTAATGTCGCAATGCTAACTATATTAAATTTATTTTTCGGTATTATACGACAGCAAAAAAGTTTCACGTAATAAAAAAATTTGGTTGCCACGGCTAAGATCTTCCAAAAATCTGTCTCCTTCACGCTTGCCAATTAATAAGAACCATGCAAAAGGCACAAAATGGATAATAGCTACCATCCACGTAAATTAGCATCGGTGTGTACCTATGGTAAATTGTGATGGTAATTATTATATAACTTTAAAGACTCGCTTTACAATATAGGTACTGTGCAAGAAAAGTAACATATTTGACATTCAATGTTTCACAATTGAAAGATTCGGTTATTCTCATGGTTGGACATATATACGACAGCGTGACTAACATTTTCCATATAGATTTTTTCGTATAATATTTTTCATATTAATCAGTACGAACAATAATTCCGAACGAGGTTTGTTTCACCTAATTGGTTTGAGACTGAGAAACTTGCTTGGATTTTTGTTTGTGTTGCCGATTAATTGAATGATCAATCGCTAGATGTCAAGCTACGATGCTAGCCAAGGAACAGTATCGTATATGCATTATATGTAAAACACGATAGAACAGCAACCTGAATTCCTGCGCAATTTGTATGGAAACATCATTTAAGCATCTGGCAAAAGTACTAAAAACAGCGTGAAGAAAAGCCACATCACCCTGTGTAAAGCAGGCATCCTGCCCGCACTCCGCTATGCCTAATGTGTAGACATACGGTAAAATCACGGAAATAATTACGTTATTAAAGTAACTGAATATAAAGACACTTCGTATAATTGTGCGGTCAGCTTGTAGGAAAATTTTATTATTATTATAAGCAAATATGGATATATTAATTATGTTTCAGGTTTCGTCTGGTGATTTGACTAGTATAAACAACAAAAAAGCCTTACAATTTGTTGCTCAACGTCAAGGAATGACCAAAGTATGTGAACCTAAAATTTAGAGTTTTATATAAAATATGATTTGCGTTTACCTTCGTACATTTCTAAGCTTTGCTTCACTGCAAATATTATAAATGTAGTGTGCCATTATAGTGTCGAACAAATTCTTGTATACGTCCGTTACTTCTATATGGTCAGCGAGACTTGGGCGTTGAGCACGAAAGCTGTTAGATCCTCCCTAGGTGCTTGAACACTACTGCGTGAGACATATGTCTGAGCTAACACGACTAATCTGGTGCCTTCGGCACAAGTTTATCATCTAGCCGGCCTGATCAACGACATTGGTGATGCAATCTACCATCCTCTGTTAATTTTGTTGGGGCATTTGTCACGCATGGGCGATAATCGCATACGGAGAAGAATACTTCGAGCAACAGTACCGAAATCGCGGAAACGACCAAGGGGGCGACAGTTTTATTCGGTAACGCCCTGTCATTAAGGATATGGAGCTGAAATGTGGAAATATACCATGGGAAAGTTTCGTAGGAACCCAAAGAGATGGCGTCATTGGCAGCTGATCGTGCAGAGTGGAAGCCGTGGATCCATGTATGGCAACGCCCATCAGCTGTGGGGTCAAGTTAGATATATATAAACAACTCTACCCAAATATATAAGAAGCTCAGTTTGAGACCGTATAAGGATATTTTATGAACATTTATCCAAAAACTATTACTAACTAATTACTCATTGGATTTTGCTCACGCACTATTTAGTCTAAGTACTAAACGTGTGCTAGTATGTCATGTAATTCCATAACTATACGGGACAAATTGTGAAGACAGTGCCACATGATTAAGAATTTACAGAATAACGTAAATGGTATATTAATCAGCAAAGCATAAAAAATAATCCAAAAAATAATTACTCACTTTCCTAACAGTCTTTGGCATTTGGTGTGTAATATACCCTACGTGATTGAGCTTTTCACTAAAATTCCATTTTCTACAAATATATGGTAGGGTGGGAATACTTATTTTAGAAATAACTTTAATTTTCAGAAACGTCAGCGCGAACGGAAGCTGGAAAATTTCTTCTATCATCGTCGGGCATCGGCAGATAACAGGACAGAGTCGAATGCCGCATTACCATCTGAAACAAGAAACAAAGGATCAAAACAGCACACAGCAACACGACTATCTGTTACGCCTAGATCTGTGTCTCGTTTCAGTGCCTTTGCGCGATCGTTACGAAACAGCATGGAAAACAGTAGCGAACACGACTCTTGTGCTCCAACCACGTCTTCGGCATGTCATAGCGTCACGACAAACAGCAAGTTGATTTCGAACTGCACGTCAAGCCGCATCAAAGGTATGTCACGAAGCCTTGAAGCCAATGGGCTCCTCCATATAAATCACGCGAATGCGACAAATTTCGCGCAAAAATATGTCCAGAAAATCATGGCCGATGAAAGCAACGAAATGAACAAGGTTCAGAAAAACAACATCACACAAACAGCAAAACAAACACAACAGGGAGATCAACCACAGCATCAGCTAAACCAAGATGAAGATAATCAAAACGAAGAAAAATTATCGTCAAAATTTATTGCAAGTCATAGCATTTACGATGATCTTTCAACGTGTCGCTTAGACCTAGCTCATACCAGTCAAATGGAGTGGAGTTGTGTACAATCATCGCGAAGCGATACGAACCAATGTTTTATTGGACAAACTTGTGTTGAAAATGAATTTCGATCAACCAAATCACCAATTGTCGAAAATTATGTTACAGCACTAGCACGATACGAAGCAAATGAGTGTGATTCGAACACTAACTATGAAGCAGATCAAAGTTGTTGTAGTGACAGTGTTGTATTATCTTCAGCGCCCAGCACAAGTAGACGTAGTGATGATAGACACTCCATACGTTTGTCAATCCCGCCACCAGCACCACCGCAACCAGTGCTAGAGAAAACCAAAAACAATAGCATCAATGCAGGATCAAATACTGATCGTAGTGACGATGTTGTGAATAGTACAACGGCAATATTAACTGGAACCGACAATCAGCATTTCTACGAGGAGATTGGTGAGTTCAGACGTGACATATGTCTTATGAAACAATCTAAATGGTCTGATACGATGGCTGGGCTAGGAAAGCGACAGAATTCGCCGAGGACAAATGTAGACCACTGGTTAAAAGAAAGCCAATTGTCACAGAATAAGTTGGACTATAACTATGTGCCACGTAATGCCAACAGCATGCCCAGCGGATGTCTTGCTGCTTCCCGATTACAGCCATGCAGCCAATGCCCAAATTCGCATCAGAACAAAACAAAAAACCCACAAGCAATAAAAAACAACAATAAACACCAAACACAAACCCCAAAAAAAAAAAAAAACAAAAACAAAATGCGTTTCAGCGGACTCTCCCGGCTCTAAGCGGGTGGGACAAGGAACCATGCCCGCCGGACATCCTACAACCCGGCCTTGGAAAGGCGATTCAAGCAAGGGGTGTTTTCCCCACCCTAACGGCAGCGGGTAGAGGGGCAAAGCTGAAATCACGACTGTCAAAGACCATTAAAGAGAGTGTCGGCAAAAAGGTGGGGGCGCATTTTCGGCCTTCCCGGGTTAACGGGGCGACAGATGGAGACCCGCCGGGCATCGTTGAAGAGGTCTCGACGTGGCGAATGCAATGAGGGGCGTTTTGCCTACTTCTGAGTTGGGGTTAAATTTTCGGTCGGTCTGTACCCACTTGCAGTCGGTAGGCCAAATTGGGGGGGGCACCTTTTCGGTCATAAAGGGCTAACGCGAAGTCGGACAAAGACCCGCCGGATATCGTTGTGCTCGCCGGGAGCAGACAAATAAAATGAGGGGTCGCATGGGCACGTTTAGGGTCTGTGGTCAAATACGGAGTTGGCACAAAATGAAGGAATTTTATGTTGAATTTTCGTGGTGCATTATAGAACAGAGAAGTAAGCTATATGGCAGCGGGAGGACTGGTCAAATCGAGACCCGCCTGGCCTCGTCGGATGCCTAAATGGGTACACTACTTAGAAACACGCATACTTTCAATCAATGATCCAATGGTCACCAGAAAACCAGTTGTTAGGGTGCGGGTCAAGCCATTTTGGGCGTCAACGGATGCTATAAAAATAAAAGTTCTGATACGGTGGGGGCGGGAAAATGGACATACCGAGACACGAAGATCAGGCAGCACACACATATCTACATATATACATAACTATATATCCATATATGCCCATATCAGGTCCACTCGGGACCATGGTCACCAACCAAACCTAGCGTAAGTATTGGCTGTTGATTGAATGTTCACCTATTTGTCCCCAGAATATCTCGTGAAATCCTCCAGCGATTTGCGATATCTTGGGCTCGTTCGAGAGCCCTGGAAATTCTCTACCGAAAAGTACTCGGGGCATTTCCGGTAAATCTGAACCGTTGGACGGTCACGGCCGATAAACAGGCCCGAGGTCCGTTATTTCCGAATAATCGGAAACTACCGTAATCCATTTGTTTCAGCTTACTTTTGCGACCATTAAGCTATGGTTCGCTCAAACCAGGTAAACTTGATGGTCTTGATTCTGATCACTTCCCTTCCCCTTAGATTGTCAAAGGCCTCCTATTCCCGGACGGTCTAAATTTTGATGTTTCAATGGGGAACTAGGGAGAAGCAGTCGAGTTCCGTTGAGATTCCCTATTTTGCTGCCAACTCGAGGCTCTTTCCTATTTTTTCTAGATTTGTGCCTTCACCCTAATCGAACTTCTTGAGTACCTAAGTGGGCTCGTCCCAAATACATAATTATGGTACACAATGATGAACTTGATGAACTTGATGAACACAATGATGAACTTGATACACAATTATGATATACCCGTACAATGGTACAAAATCATATCAGTAGCAAAAGTAGATCAATGACAAGGTAAATAAATTAAAATAGCAAAACAATTGTCGATAACCATGGCACCATGCAACCCATGAAAATCTACCTCACTTAAACTATGCCTGGTTCCATTTGAGGTGCGTTTGGGTAAATTTCCCGTCGAAATCATGTCAGAGACACGTAACGGGCCGGAACGGGCCTGTTACATGTCTACGACACGGCGCAGATATAATAGATTCGTGTTACATCTTGTAGAGATAGTTCGAAATTTACCAACTGGGTCTTAAGATAATTGCTATTTCATAATTTGCGGACCGGCCTACATGTTAGGGAAGAAATGTAAGATGGGTAATATTTGTGTTGTTTAGAAATCCAAATTACATTTACAAACTCTGGCTGCCTTACTGATTTGCTGCGTACTGCCTTACTGCCATAGTCTGACTGAGTTTCTAGATGATAAAATTTCTTGTCTACGACACAGCGCAAATATAATCGAATCGTGTTACATCTTGCAAAGATAGTTCAAGCTTTGCCAACTTGGTCCTAAGACCATTGCAATTTCATAATTTGCCGACCGGCCTGCATGTCAGTGAAGACATGTAAAGATGGGTAATCTTTTTGCTATTTAGAAATCCAATTTACAATTACAAATTCTGGCTGCCTTACTAGTTGACTGGCTTTTTCGATGATCAAATTTCTTAATCACTGTCTACGACACAGCGCAGATATAATAGATTCGTGTTACATCTTGCCAAGATAGTTCAAAATTTGTCAACTGGGTCCTAAGATAATTGCAATTTCATAATTTGCCGACCGGATTACATATTAGGCAAGAAATGTAGAGGTGGGTAATATTTGATACATTTACAAACTCTGCCTGCCTTACTGAATTGTACAATTTAAACATTTGACAGTATCTCCAAAAAGCTGGCTTTATACAGTATTTCTAAACATAAAATTTACCAAACCATGAGACCGAATAGTATGTTCAGCAATCCAAAACGTACAACTACATAGGGCCTGTGCAGCGGCATAAATCTGAGGGTTAAACGTTACCTATAGTTGAAATTTCTGACGCCTTTACGATGAGTGGCTCCGTTATAGCAATTTATACAAAGAGCACAATAATTAGGGCATGATTAATCCAGTCTACAAAACTTTTCAGGCAGAAATAATATTCTACGTTGATTTTCCAATTTACAACCTAGTTTACAACGAAAATACCGATCCAATTGCGGTAGTTTATTTGTTCTTCACGCGCCTTTAACCTGGCATTTGTTGGTTGTAGCAAAATTCACTATATTTCGAATATTTCTGTGTAACTCTGTAATGTTAGGGCCATTTACACAATATTCCTTTCAAGACAGTTATGCCCGCCAAAACTATAATTTTCGTAGTATCTCCGGCTTTTGACTCCATGTTCTAACGAATATCATATTTTTATGGAATTCTGTGTGTTTTTGTAATGTTTCTAAATTTTGAACGTACAAGACAAGCGCCCAAGGGATCAAGGTTCGTTCGCAGATGCGGCAATATGTTGTTTAGCATTGAACAGAACATAACACATTAATTCATGCATCAAACAGTTAATCATAACAAATCCCTATATTATTTACGTGGCTCCAATCTCGATAAAACTTGCACTGTATGTTGTCGTTTGTGCACTGACATTCATTGTATTGTTTAATTATTCATTTATCATGTACACTGTATGAAAACGAGTATTGATTTGAACGCATTCATCCAACAACATACGGTATATACAGTTATATATACTAAATAATTATTTATAGAACACTATCCCTTATCGTACAACCACCATACACAAATAAATAACATTTTCTTCGATAATGTGCAGCGAACGCAATGTGACCTTGCACCGGGCTAACTATACACTGCTTTGTTTCGCAGCAATCTAATAGACTGATGCACTTCACACTGCCATCATTTATGCGCTGCAGCGTAGGTGTTGCTGTTACGCCATTTATATATAACTTATCCAATAAATTAAGATTATTTCAAGTTTACAGCAAGCAGTAAAAACTTCATGATATATACGGAAAGGTGCAAGACGCCCTCAACTACAATTTGCGGTGATATGATTACAACATTTGGCTAAGAGCATTGAGAAAATTTTGTTACATAATTTTGATGCCTTCTCACATAATATCCGGTTCTTATACGACAGAATTGGCACAAACCTCCATTTCCCGTGATGTCATTGGTCAAACTTTGGTTGCAAGCGCTGTAAGTTATCCCCGGTACCAGTTTCGGCTTGTAATCTTGAACAGCCGGACATAACATGGCCAGGAAAAGAACAGCTCAAGACCGGGGCGCACCAACTCAGGTTTACGACATGACCTATATAGAGACTTTAGGTTAGCCTAAGATTATGACTCTATTACTAGTGAAGCTCGCTTGCGAGCAAGAATTCGAGTGGTGAGAACAATCCCCCGAAGTCTGTTGTAGAAAGCACACACAAACAAAGCCTACACACAGTACGCAGGTGCAGCATTATATAAACCGTGAGTGATGAGTCATAGTTACGCCCGCTTCTTTTGATAGCCAACGTATGCAGTAGACAAAACATCATACAAGTACAAAAACAATGAACTAACAATTTAATAATTCAATAAAACCCTAAATCGACCGTGAGAAGAACGTTTTAGAATTCAAACCGACACTTGAGAAAAATATCATTTTTCATACCAAGTATGAAGTAGAAGTGTGAAAAATATTTGCCACACAATATTCTTGACACTCGCCATGAGCTCGTTGGCCCAAAAAAGCCCATATCCGACACCAAAACCAACAATAAACACACATTCGGGTACTTTTACCAACAATAAACACACATTCGGGTACTTTTACCACGACTTGTCACCAAAAATTTAGAAAACGTCAGTTTTATACCAAGTATGAACCAGAAGTGTAAAAGATATTTGCCCAACAATATTTTTAACACTTGCAATGAGTTTATCTGCCCAGAAAACCCCATAATAAGACACTAAAAGCAACAATACACACATTCAGGTGCTTTTCCCACGACTTCTCACCAAAAATTTTGAAAACATTTTTTTATGCGAAGTATAAAAAATATATGCCCAACAATATTTTTAACACTTGCAATGAGTTTATCTGCCCAGAAAACCCAATATAAAACACTAAAAGCAACAAAAAAACACACATTTAGGTTCATTTAAAAGGACTTTTTACCAAATATGAAATTTGGCGCCAACTATAAGCTGATAGACTCCAGATTGGGAAGTAGTTGAAAAACTTGATATACATCATTTGAAAGCCCTGGTAAAGCTACATAGAATAGGCCTATTATTTATTGTGAAAATTCGCAAAAACTGGAGGGGTGCCCGTAAAATGGGCCAAAATGACGTCGTTTTGGCCCATAACTTTTCCCACGGGAAATAATTCAAAAATCGGGCTCCGTCACTACACCCAAATCGACCATTGGGGTTCGAATGAGCTATCCTGCATCAGAATCCACCTTTTCTGTTGTAAGGTTGATACAGTGAAACTTTTGTACACGCACTTCTTATGCAAAGGTATAAACGGAATGGTTTAGGGCATCCAATCAATTAACGTAAATCTTGAAATCTCACTTAGCTAGTTTTCTCGCCTTTTTAAATTGCTGTTCAACATAGGGCGTTGAAGACACCATAGTGTGATATACATGGCGTCAGAGACGCGTATTTCTAAAAACTATCACTCCAACAATATAAAAAATTAGACTTTATTCATTATGACTTCTAAACAAACATTACAAATTCATCAAGGCTGGGCATAAAGAAATAATGTTGCACACCAGACTTGTGGTAAGCAGCAAATATAATAATGCCAAATACTGAGCCTTCACCTCTACAAAACTACGGGGCATACCTAGCATGCTTCTGAGGAACGCAAAAGCAGAAAATATTGTCCGTGCTGGCAAAAAAAAATTACCGCACGTAAGCCATCACACACACAGATATTCGGAACACTAACACAGGCTACAAGTTTCGCATGCCTGAAACTCTCCCTCCCAGTGCAGTATGGAATGACACACAGTTAATTATATCTCCAGCGGATGCTCTAGCGTCATTTTAACCGGGAAATTAGTCACAAATTAAGAATTTTGGGTCGCGGAACCATGCTCCAATACCCATAGAACTATGAGTCGCATAACAAAACCAACACCGGCAATGAGTTATCACATGCCTGAAAACCTTTGAGTGAAACTTTTCAGCCGCCCAGGACGGGAGAAAAAAATTTTTGAATTTTGGGTCGAGGAACCACGAGGGTGCCATACCTCAAACCCAATACTCCAGATCCTTAATCAAAAAAAGGCAAACAAAAAATTAGCGTCGGCATTTAGCATTTTACCAAGAAATAAAACCGACAGAAAAAATCTTAAAGTTACCCATGCCGGTTAGAATGAGCCCATGATCATGAAAGTCGTTCCCGAGTTATGGCCGATCACACACACACGGAATTTCAAAGCTTTCACCATTGCAACACACAATGTCCACTACGTTCTGATAAATATTTAACTAGACCACTGTGGCTTAACTAAATGCAGTAGATACATAGTTTAGCTCATGCGGCTGCTTGATCACAGGTGGATATGCTTCCTTGCTATCCTTAACCTTCGCATCGAGAGCACCCGCGACATAATGCTGAAAGGCAGCCGAAAAACTCACAATCGAAAATCAAGTATTTCGGAATAACAATTGAGCAGTAATCCGATACGATTACATAAGTGTCTTCGTCTCCTTAGCCTAACGCAAATACGCTAAAATTGACCGCCTGTCACCAGAATAACAACACTCTGGTTCTTTTCCATTATCCTCCCCAGTCCGAATTTGGTCTATTTTGAAGATACAGAGCTGATTTTGGTACCAGTCGATTCAGCTCGATGAGGCGGTTCAGAAAGTACCCATTTTACCCATATTCCTGAAAAAAGTTTTTTTTCGATTTTTTGAGGTCCTAATGGCCCCCCTTGGGAACCCAATTTTTCTTCGGAATACTGTCATGTTTGGCATCATTTGACTCGGCTGGATGAGAGAAATCTACTGGTGTGTAGAATATTGAAATCCACACCACCGTTAGAAATTTATGAGGGCCGAAAATAAAATGCAAGATTTTCTCGATACACTAAGCTAAGGTTTTCTAACGTTATAACGTACCGCCTTCAGGGTTACTTGGAATCATATGCCGAAGAAATAATTTTGGGTTCCCAAGGGGAGAGAGACCATTGGGACCTCAAAAAATCGAAAAAATTTTCAGCGATATAGTTAAAATGAGTATTTTCTGAATCGGTAGGTACCAAAATCAGCTCTTATCTTCAAAAGTGAACCAAATTCGGGATGGGGGATAATGGAAAAGAACAAAACCTCTTTTAGGCATTCTCAAAATCAAGTTTTTTTCGTTTTTTTACCAGCAAGGTTTTGCTCTTGGGCACGAAATGCAATGTTAGAATATCCGGATTATCGCGACGACGGATAATATCCGAATATCGTTGCCAATCACTAGTAAACACTAAACTGTATCTAGGGCAGGGCTGCTGATACATACTATAAAACCGAAGGTTATGTGGTGTGGCAGTATTGAGTTAACTCAATGGAACGTAGACCGTTACCATCTCATACAAGGGCAACAGCCGCAATAAAGGAATCAAAACCTGTAGCACAAAAGATAGTGACAGTGAAAACGCACCTTAGGTTCCCAACGTGTTTAGACCTCCAAGGGTAAGGTTTGACAGCTAACAAAATGAGAGTCTATAACTAAAGGTCAAGGAATAACTTTTGCAGAGTCAATAAGGGGGCTACCCTCTAAGGGTTGGACCCCACCATGAGCCATATTTACTCTCATTCGGTTGTCTGCATCGCTAGTCCAGGGCACTAAATTTTAGCAAAAATTGGAAAATTTTCGGCAAAAAAACGGCCGCCACAAAGGATATTGACCTTGTGCAGTTAGCAACTTAACAGTTTACATGTTTTTTTTCTGTTAAATGATTCATTTTCCTTATTATTTAGGTTCTCCTTGTCATGCGGGAACACTGCTACAGCTATATTGCATTTGTACCAATATTATGGAGCGATTCGATTGAGTGTCAATAATCATCTAAAACGATTGCAGCATCACACATTGAACTACTTTGGTAGCTCCGAGCCTTAAATAAACCAAAATATAATACAATTTACAAGTATGAAGTGAACGCAAACAACGAAACAGCTGCCAAATGGCATACAATATAGACCGCTACTCCAGTAAGAGAATCTCGTATACTAGATGTGATATTCTATTAGGGTGTGTAAGTTCCCTAAGTTTCGCGTGGCGAGTAGCAAACGTTCTTTACTGTAAAGCGGAATACTATGAGTGAGGTTAAACATGGTCATCTGTTGCCCGGAATTAAGAGCACATAAAATATAATACTTGAAATTACACACCTATATATATATAAATCAAGTACAGCACATGCAATCATAGAGCACCAATATAAGAGTAAAGACAAGTCACAGTTAGACATAGATCGTTGATCAATAAACAGAAAACCTCGATTGAAAGGCCACGTGCAAATAATATAAACAGGGGTCATTGAGCGAAAAGGCAAACACACAAAACGATAATGCAAGAAGTAACAAGTTAAAAACGAAACCAAAATTAATATATTATTACAAATAAAAAGTAGCCAAATCCAAAATACAGTCCGGTAGGAGCACAATCGCAGCTTAAATATACAAAGCGGCCGTTACTATGAAATTGCAGCAGCAATATATATAGGGACCTAGATCTCTACATCGCTGTCAAAATAAGTATATCTACGGACAAAATTATCAGACTTCGACACAATGCAGGATTGCTAGAATCTAATCTACAGCTCAGGAATTCGTACACACGTAACTGAAACGGCACAAGCAGTTTCCACAAGTAGCGGTCTGTGTACAAACAAATCTGATTTATCCAACTGTTGGAAACATACATAAATACGCAACTACCTCTCTGGCACGATGCGGCAAGTTAATATTAATTTTTGACATAAAACCGCGCAAAAAAATTTTGAAGTTAGGAATCTAGGGCGCTACAATGTGTTTCGCACTGAGTTATCCCGACTATAAATTATTGTAAAATACGATATACATTAAGCCCAATGGTGCAAGAGATAAACGTCTAAAGGTTATGATTTATATATGCAGAAAACCGAAAAGTTGCGCTTAGTATATTATGGTCTTTTTCAGATCTGGGAGAAAATCATATCTGAACAAATTATCGACGATTGCTTTATTAACCAATCGAAATAGCGTCTCTCGTTTTCACGGTACCACTTTGCCATCTTTTGTGCATCCTGCGTAACATGTGTCAAACTGAATGTACACGACACGCATCGATTTCCGATTGATACTAGACCCACTATGTTATTCTAAAAATCTTGGAATATCTGTTTCGAGTCCAGAAATAAAGTCGTTCAAAATCAAATTTCACAGGAGATGGGGTATATACTTATAAGTTGGCACAACCTGTGAAAATACTCCGCAAATTTGTAAATATTTGCGCCCATATATATTACTAGTATCTCATAAGAAAATGGAAACGGAGGGAGCATGTCCACTAAGAAAACATATTTTCACTTAAAATGTGTTGTGTGAAAATAGTCTGACTCTAAGGACCACACACAGTCCTGTATGACATGATACAGCAACATCAGGACTGCGACTGTAATACCCTGGTATTGAGCGTTATTGAAAAACTACAAAATAATGTTTTGACGCCCACAAACAGCAATAAATTGCCACAAAGCAAAAAAGATGTTCTATGAGAATATATAGGTCGCCAAACCCTAAAGCACTCCATTTCCCATGAAACGACATCATACAGCCACCAAAGAAAAAATTCAAAAGTTGAGAAAAAATAACCGTGCTTCAATAAAGGCAGGGAATAAACGGAACCGGAATTGTCCATTTAAACCGAATCAGGAACCTGGTCTTCGAAATTTATACATAGTAAAGCAGATGAAGCAAGAAATGAAAGTATAGTGGATTTAAAATGCATTAAAAACAACTTTTACATTAAACTTAATGTATTCCGATGGCATTATCGCCTTTCTGAAAGTAAGAGTACTGGAGAGCAAACCTGGTCTTCGAAATTTATACATAGTAAAGCAGATGAAGCAAGAAATGAAAGTATAGTGGATTTAAAATGCATTAAAAACAACTTTTACATTAAACTTAATGTATTGCGATGGCATTATCGCCTTTCTGAAAGTTTAAAGAGACTGAAGAAGCTAATAATATTTTTTGATCGATCAATATGTCGGTTTTTGAACACCCAGAGCAAAATATGCCCTTCCACAATACACCCTTACGTATACTGCGTCAAATTGAATGTCCTTACAACGCATAGAGCGTAGAATAAACACTTTCGCTGTCTCCAGTCGCCTCCCTTTACTGCACATACGTTTGTAATTTGTTGTTCTGTAAGAAACATGAAATCATTGGTTTATATGGTCCTAACAGAAAAGAATAAGTAATTTTCTGATCAGTGGTCAGAGAAACTGTTTAGTCTAGCGTTGGACAATCAATGACCACCAGTTAGATGATAATGATTATAACTTTCTAATCAGAATGCAATAAATAATATGAACTATGATGCTGTTCACACAGTTTCAATAACTACAGATCATTGCCATAAAAGCAGTTTTTGGCTGCGTTGCACATAACGTTACTTTACTTCAATTTAGACTGATTTACAAAGTTTACAAGCGCACTGGCTGGTGCTTGACGCAATTTATGTTAGCCAAGTATACGCTAAGTACTTCTACGTAAGCTACTCTGTTACTGAGTTGGACTGGTTTAATCCGAACTTACCCCGCAGAGTTCTGAATGCGTAAAATAGCTGCTACAAGCATCGATCTGGCTTTGATTTATTAACAAACTCCTGCAGGTTATTATGTAAAATTTCTACTGAAATGATGTGCCTACTTACGTTTTACACAGCAAATTGCTTAGTTAATCTTTTCATTTGATTGGTTGTATTGGAGCTTGATCATTGTATAATATATATTGCATATGATGAAGCAAATGGATCACAGATGAAGCAAAAATGTGGAAAATTCCAAACAAAATTTTTAAACCGGAATTCTGGGTTTGCCCTTAGCCGGAACCGCAACAGGAACACGATTTTCGCCCAAACCAGAATTCCGGTTACTCCTTGCGTGAAGGGTACTAAAATGAGGTAAAATGTTGCAAAAAACCCACATATTGACCCCTGACCCAGACCCTAAATCAGATAACAATCGGACATGTTCGCGGTAAATCGATTACACCTGTTCGAATGAGTCCAAGATCATGAAATTCCGTTTCTCGAGTAATGGCCGATCACATACACAGATCGAATGTAAACGATTTCGCTCCTGCAACACACAATCGCCACTACATTCTGATTATTAATATTCGACGTGATAGTGGTACCGGTTCGGCCTGAACCGTTACAAACAGGTTTAAATTTTGTGGTTCCTTCCAAAACTGTTTCTTCGAAAAACTCATTACTTGTAAATATATTATTAGATTATTATTTATATATTTGTTCGTAAATTATAATTATAGGCCCCGTAATACGTAAAACAAACATACAACAAGTTCGTCTGCTACCAAAACTGTTGTTTTTGCCGCAGCACAGGTCTATGAGATTCATACCTAGGTCCTCCAATCCACAAAAATTATACCTAAGGGGTCACCCAAACTATATATAGGTACCTACGGGTCAAGAAGTAGCCGGAACCGTCTATTTAAACCGCATCAGGAAACGGGTTTTCGAAACTTATATATATATATATATATATATATATATATATATATATATATATATATATATATATATATATATATATATATATATATATATATATATATATAGTAAAACAGACGAAGGTAGAAACTTAATGTATTGTTGCTTCTCTGGATCTTTGAATAGACTGAGGAAGCTAATGTTTATTTATTGAGCACTATGTTGGTTTCTGGATCCCCAGAGCAAAAAATGCCTTGCACTATACACCCTTCTGCAAATTTAGTCAAACTGAATGTGCGTATAAAGCAAGGAGTGCAGACTAAACATTTTCGCACTGTCTCCAATTGTCTGCCTTTACGAGACGAACGTTTGTTCAATGTTATTCCGTAAGAAACTTGAAATTATTGGTTTATATAGTTCTAAAAGATGCTATACTATAATTGTCTGATCAGTGGTCAGTCATGCCTTGCGCTAATGTTATACAACTAGTGCCTGACATCTAAATAATGATGCCTTTCTGGTCAGAATGCTATAAATGAGACAAACTATGATACTGCTCGCACAGTGTCTATAAATGCACTTCATTACCAGAACGTAGTTTCTGGCTGCGTTGCAGATATGTTACTTTACTCCAATGCGGACTGATTTACGAAGTTTACAAGCGGACTAGCTGGTGCTCGACGCAATTTCTGTTAACCGAGCCTATAGCTAAGCACTTCTAAATAAACCATGCACTGTTATCGAGTTGGACCGGTTAATTCAAACATACACTGCAGACTTCTGAATGGGTAAAATAGCTGCTACAAGCGTAGATTTGTCTTTGTTTCGTTAACAAACTCTGCAGGCTCAAGATAAAAAAACTCTCACAATTTGTTGAGTTAATCTTATCTTTTGTCTGGAAATTGTTCACTGCGTATATATTACACATCTTTGGACCACAGATGAAGTAAAAATGTGAAAATTTTTAAACCGGAATTCCGGCTCCTATATGGTTTTGCTGTTTGCTTCTACCACAACGCGATATTGTAGGACCTAGAATTCCGACTACCCCCTGTTACGGACAATTTCCTAGCTGAACCGGACAGAAAGCACCGTAATAGTCAGAAATCCCAAAATATGTGTAAACTAACACCAAATTACAATTATGTGTGCCAAAAATTGAAAAACTTTAACTCCTTATAACATAGTTACTTAACTCCTTAACTACTTTAACTACTTAACAACTTTAACTACTTAACTTAGTTAACTCCTTAGTACATGCAGGGAAATATTTACAATTAATAGCCAAAACGAAAAAATAGAATTAGAATCAAATGAGAATATTTTATCATGGCACAGAAAAATTCGCTAATTACAAGCAACTAAAACATAACTAGTGGGACCTTGGGCCGAGAACAGTTGTTGTCAAAAGCAAAGTAACAATGAGCATGGGTAACGAAATACGTATTCTTTATAATGAAGGTTGGCTTGTTAATGCTCTCGGGTATAACCACTTATCGCCGCTTGTCCACACAAACTATATACGTTACGTTTCTTAATGGAGCGGTATGTAAGAATTTACCAAGAAAGCAAGCCAGTGATCTACCGTGCACATCCCTGAGCGTTTTTTGAGTTAAGGTCCTGTTCCGGGGTCAGAGGTCAATATGAGGGGTTTTACTCTTCACAGAAGCAAGGTTATTTTTGTCTTAATTTTCGAATTTTTTCTAAGGTTGGTTTTATTTCGTAGTAAAAATTAGAAATACCACTTTTTGTTTTTCGATTAAGGTTCCGGATCTGGAGGTATAGGGTTTGCCGTCTGAGGTACGGCACCCGTCGTGGTTCCTCGATCCGAAATTCGAAAACTTGTTTTGACGTATGGGAGCTGAAAAGCTTTTCGGACATGGGAAACTCATTGCGTGTTGGTTTTGCTCTGCAACCCATGGTTCCAGGGGTAAGGGGATATGGCGCCCCCGTGGTTCTTCGATCCAAAATTCGTAATGTTATTGTGACGTCTAGGGAGGCTCGTAGCTTGCACTTGGTTGTTTTGGGCACGGGAAACTTATAGCCGATGTTAGTTTTGTTCTAACTTGTGCGCTATGTGTGATATCCACACATAGTATATCGACGTATGCTCTCGACAGCTGATCGGCTGTATACGCAAAAGAGGTAGATGTACCTATGTTTCACTATGCTTTGCAATCTCGATAGATTTACTACTATGTACTTGAAAACAGGGTTTGTGTCGACGCAAGATGACATATAAAAACAGAGTTAAGCCTCTGTTGTCGGGATGACGTCATGGTTAGAGAGAATAATGGCCAACAGTATGTATAGATGCAACCACTGTTCAAATTCAGAAAACACACGTTCTGGAGCACCAAAGCTCAAACTTAAGCCTAATGAATGTTATAACCCCAATGATTCAACCCAAGGTTGCAAAGTCAAAGTCACGAATTTCCATAAAATTAATACGAAATCAAATTTTTGTATAAATGAAAATAGAAAACCCGAGAAATGAATGTGTTACATTTATACAGAGCTGCGCGAATGTAGGCCTTTGGATAGCGCGCCGCTGACATGTCACAGAAGGCTTGCGGATCACTGCCTGAGTGTTGTTACCATATTAAAGTGGTCCGTGTAAACAAATTGCTGTCATGTGCTAATATGTTATACATGTGCTATTGCTTAGACATTGACCAATTCCATTTTTTATTTTCGGGTAGCGACACCCTGCGAGCCCGGGATCAAACTACATAAAGCCGTTCCCGAAATACGGGATTTGTGGTGGTAACCCCATAAGTACCAGAGCTTCAGCCGATTGAGAATGTGCTCTGGTGCTTTCGGCGTGCTTCTCAGACTAAAAGAAGCAAAACAGAAAAGTTGGTCAAAATATTTTACACCGTTTCCTAAATATAATTTTTTAGTTTTTTCAGGTGTCGGTGGGCGTCGCTCTGTGTTCAGGGGACTACAGCCTATTGAGAATGTGCTCCAGTGATTTCAGTGTGTTCCTCACGCAAAAACGAAGTAAAACAAATAAGTTGGTCTAAATCCACCCACTCACTGAACAGCCTGATACCTTAACGCTTACCAAATTAAATAACTTATATATACAAAAAAATGTAAATCTCAAATATAGAATTCTGAAAAATACAAATTGTATATTATATATACTAAGTAAATTCAAAATGAAAATCTTAAACAATAAAGGGCAATAGTTTCATATAGCCAATTTTGTCATAAAGACGTGACAGCTCACTGATTGAAAATATAGGCGACGTTTGATGAGTCAAAATCAAGAGATCAGAGAACAAAAGTACTGAACAGGCTTAAATGCTACCTACGTGTGCCATAACCAATCGCTAAACGTCAATGCAACAACCATGCTATATAGAGTCTTGGATAAGCCGTGTAAGTCTTTTGTATTACTGTATCCCTAGTATGCCAGAAAATTAGCCTACACAAAATTGAGATACTTATGACTCAATAGTACGCAATACTGATTAAGGCACGCAGATTGTTGACCGCTACGTCGCTGTTAAAACGGTGGCATAGCTTTTCGATTCTTTGGCTGTGGGCAGTGAGAATGTAATTGCGTTCACATCGGTGATAGTGCCCATCATTGTGGATCTATTAGAGATCAAACCAGAGCCCACAGTTGTTGACGCTAGCAAACCAGTGTTTCCACAGTCCGAAGCAACGACAGCCGTAGAGACAACAACCATGGGAGCACTAGCTGCAGCAAAAGCAAATGATCCATCAAACTGTTGCGGTTGATAAACCATCGTTGGTGCAGGTACAGGACATGTATCGAGCGGTCTGAAACAATAACGCACAAATGTCTATATTGAAAGTCGCTAAGTCCACCCCAAGATCAACCGACCTAAAAAGCCTTAATCCAGCTGTCTGTTTGGCTGGCCCTCTGGGATAACTGGAAAAAAGGAGGGAGTCAATATGACGGATAGCATCAAACAAAATCCAGATATCAGATAAAGGTAACATCTGTTAAACATAGTAGCCATAGTTCACACACAGAGAGTGGCAAGTATTAATGTCTCTTAGTCCACTGCTACTAAATAAACACTGTTAACCAAATGATTGATCGCTCCACTGCGCTCATGTTGTCAAATAAAATAGCTATTAAGTATAACTAACATCTAAACGTAAGACACGTTTTCTAACTAAATGGTTATTGTTGGAATGTGCCTTTTAATGTGTCACGATAAGAAACATGTGCCATTAAAAGAAAAATTTAAATGATCGTACGTGTAACCCTTATATATTTTTTATTTATCCAGCTGCTTCTAAATTAGAAGAGGTCGGCCCCGACTTGCGGACCGGCAGACTGCATCGCTACTATGTGAAAAAATTTCCTTAAAATATATAGTCATGTGGTTAAAAATTCATTGCTCGTGGAACCATTGGGACATCATACCGCAAACCTCATAACTCTAGACCCTGAACATTAATTGAAAAATAAAAAAGAGGGATTGGCATTTATCATTTTACTATTAAATAAAACCAATCAGAGAAAAAATCGAATAAGATAGAAATAACATTGCTTCCGTGAAGGGTACTAAAATGGGGTAAAAACCCTCATTTTGACCTCTGACTACGAAACATGGGGGCGTCATATCCCCGTACAAATGAAACTATTATGCCACACAGCAAAACCTACACCGGCAATGATTTTCCCACGCCCTAAATCCTATAAGTGAAACTTTCAGCCGCCCAGGACGTCAGAAAAAAAATTTCAAATTTTGAGTCGAGGAAGCATGGGGCGTCATACCCCTGTACCTCAAACCCCATAACTCCAGAACCGGAGCCTTTATCGAAAAACAAAAACATGAGCATCGGCATTTATCATTTTATTATGAAATAAAACCAGAGAAAAAATTCGAAAGTTAAAATAAAAAACCTTGCGTCTATGATAACAACTTAAAATAGGGTAAAAAACCAACATTTTGACCTCTGACCCCGACCAAAAATCAAAAAACACTCGGGGATGTACACGGTAAATCGACTATGCCGGCTCGAATGAGCCCACATAAAAATCGGTCAAGTCGTTCCCGAGTTATGGCCGATCACACGCAGACAATTGAAACCGTTCACCCCTGCAACACACAACCTTCACAACGTTCTGAAAATTACCATCTTTTGGCGAAAAAGTAAAATCAGGGGTATTGATGAAGTTGAAGATACATAAAAGAAAATTATCATTCCATCCCATATATTGGGCAGCACCAAAGTTATAAAGACCCAATGTAGTTTTCGACATATATACATCCGAATTGAAAAAATATTTCGCTAACATTTGGCATGTTTCTTCTTCCGCAACGTTGCAGAGTGTTAACCACATACCCACCGAAGGCTTAACATAAATCACAAAAATGATTCTATAAACGCGTTAATCACAGCTTTAGTACTCAAAATTTTTTAAAACTTCATTTTTACAGAGTATTTTCTAAAATTGGTCCCTCAGTTGTATAACAAACGATTTCTGCTGGGCTTAGCTATATTAAAAGGTTTCCGATTGGTGATCGCTCTTTAATGTTGCACCAATGACAAGAGCTGCTATACCTCGAAGTGTAATGAAATTCATGTAACCGAAACGAATTTTGAATGTGCGTCACTTTTTATGAATGTATTGTAACTAGGTATTCCCTCTGTGGCTACTGCAATGTTCAAATGTGAGCTTCCTCAGATCCCTTTAACTTGGTAAATAACAATTTTACAATAGTAATGCATTAGTTGCAATGTTATTTTTTATATAGTATCAAGTCGGTTTGACCTTTTATTACCTTTTCCAATGAGAAAATCTGTATATACAGATTGAAATTTTTTCCTATTAGATGCATGACACACAAATACAATTGCTCTTATTGCATTCAACAACGCCGAAAACCGCTATGTAAACCGTTATAACATTCCGCGCTAAAACTTAATGTTGGAAAACGATGGTCTGCCTCTGGTAAACCATAAGCTGAAATATTTCCAGAAAAGCCACAAATCGTTCAAATCAAAAGTCAACACAAAGCTGTGCGCACATATGCTTTGTATTACCCATTGTCAAATAAAAAATTTGCGAAAGATCCTATCAATTTTAGGAAAAACTTTTATGCGTGAAGCAAACACAAACAATTATTGCAAATCTACTTTTAGGAAAATGGCTTGCTCCATTTCCCAGATAAATTCCAATATTAAATACATATAGGAAGAAAAACAAATCAGTAAAAAAATTTCAAATTTAATTGTATTGCTAGTGATATTGCCACAAAATTACTCATCACTACAATATCAACGGAGAGATGAAAACAAAAAATTGCTCACTAGCTAACTTACTTGTGAGATACAAATAGCTGATTATTGGGAAACGACTGAAAGTATAACAAACCGTTTTGTGCGTTGCCGATGCCTGACCCACTCTTAACACCACTTGTAAATTAGTCCACCGTTGTTCCAGGACCGGTGCTAATTTCCGTGGCTTTATCATAGGTGGCGGTTGACGGTCATCTTACACCACTGGACTGTGTGAAATCGACATTAAATAGCACAAGCGGTAGTAAAGGTTAGCATGCCCAAATGATAATCATAATTGGTAGATGCTTTATAGCAGGAAGTATGGTTAACACCGCCATCACCAAATTTATCACTCGGGTCGACAGGTGACGCCATATAAGCTAGGCGGCACTGGAAGCCCAGCGATCGGAGATATGACATTACCTCGAACTCGGCAATTCATAATAGTTGCACTATTTGTATTTGACGTATAAACAATTCCGCTATCAACTGCGTTAGTGTAACTATATCCAAAGTCAGGATTATTACCACGATGAGTTGGCATGTTCAGCAACTAGCTGCGTTTAGTCAATCATCTAAACTGCTACTGCCCGCATTACTGTGGGTGCTGAAGGAGGAATGAAGATAAATTTAAAGATTTACTATCGAATTCCTTGTTCAGCCTATATTTTTCTGCAAGAATACCATCAATATTATAGTCGAAACACAGCCAACAGGGACAGAAGCGACGAGCTTACTTAAAAATAGAGGCGTTATCGTTTGCGGCTAGAGACAGCAGTTGGTACACCTGGGTGAAATGACAATGGTGCATGAGCTACTTCGGGGCCTACTGGACCACGCTGACAATGAATTGCTGAATTCGCCACCGCAGCATTGGTCGGAAATGATGACGTGGTACAGCTACATGCGCAATCCTAACAAGTTGTGGTGAAATGATAATGAACTGGGTTCCACCAGTTAACTGCGCCGGTAAAAAGAGGCGGGCCCGGCAGGTATGTCCGAAGAAGTTCCCCTCGTATGCAGACGGAAGTGGGCTTTAAGTTACTACTTCCGAAGTGGACAACGATTCTCCTGTATTAGGATGTCAAATATTTGGATGAGGAACAAAGGAATGCTGCTGTTGCGTTTCCGGGCGATGTTTGTGCTGGGGCATAGCTGCAATAACGCTGAAAATTAAAAACAAACAAAAATACAGAATGTAGATTGTTTTTGCAGACGTTGGCATAATGAAAAGATTATACATCACAAGGATACTTTAGATCGGATGACCGCAAACTCAAAATTATCATTCGTCTAACTGAGTTGATCAATTGCCAACAATGATAGTTCAAATGCAAATGACTTCACCATTCGTTGAAATTCTTCGAGAGGGCACTCAACAGGAACCCCATGTTTCGGAACCGAGGGGATGCTGGATTTTGCCAGGGGGTGACCGCCCCCACTGGTTTGAACCGGCCAGCGATGATTGCGGCTCGAAATTCTAAAACATATTTTTCACCGAAAATGCGAAAATCGTCGATAAATGGCCTCAGAAACATTACAAAAATGTCATTGTTTAAACGCAGTTTTTCAACCATTTTTTGCTGTAATTATTTAAACTTTTAACTTCATAAACGGATATTCGTAAGTGAGATTAGGAGCCACGTCCATCCTTTGTTGTGACTGTATGACGAAATGAATACACCCAGATTGCGTTTTAGAATGGCAAAACTACAACAAGGCCCGCACCACTGCCATACACCACTTTGTGTACAATAGACGAAGTATATATGCACTATGTAAACAATACCACACGGCGATACATTATATTGTGGATGTTCCTGGATTTCCTAAATTGTTGAAATCCGTAATACAAATCCACGCTAGACAAATACTGTGAAAAGTGATTTTTCCTCTAAATACAACAATGTTCCTGGAACGTCAGAAGACATCAAATTTAGTATCAGTCAAAAACTATCAATACCACAACAAGTTTAACGTAACTCATCGGCAACCCTATTCAGTCGTCTCCATAGGTTCAAAATTATTATTGAAAGGCTTTGAACAAGAATCTCACAGCTTCCAACTAAAGCTTACCCCAGGTTGTCTTGGTTAACCATGCGCATTCCCTGCTCAAATGGGACTTATCATTGTAAATTAATTCGTTTTTATGCACTAAATTAATTTAATTTACACTATGTATATATGTATAACTTTTATTTATTATGAACCCTGTGAACTGGCCTATCCCCCACTTTCCAAATCCCATGTTAGTAAATTTTCCATGCCACTCGCCGAAACCCCACAATTCCAAAAAATTTTATGTCTGAAAATTTAAGTTTTTTGTTTGCAAATTGTTTTTAAATATTAATTACCCCTATTTATAATGCTAATAAATGGTATTAACTTGAAATTGCATTTACACAGTAGTAAAAATTCGAGAAAATACTTAGTATTTCAAGCAAGATTTATCCCCACTTTTAATTTCCCCCTGGTAGTTGGGGACCCTCGAAGTCCCCCACTTTTCAGTGGGCTGTGTCAGATTAGGTAGACGTGTATCTTCAAGCGCACTTTATTTAGTTTAGTATTTTGAGTTGTATTTTAGCTGTTTCGGACAATAATGTCCAATGTCACCTCAAAATATTAGGGGTGCGGGCGTTGATCTATGAAAACCGCCGAGACCTTTAACGAGCTCGAAATTCCTAGAAACCTATGTGGAGATTGAAAATAATTATATAATAATTTCATGAGAAATATGCCCAAAACGAACAATTTTGTACTTGCCTGGGCGAGCTTGGTGAGGGAATACGCAAACAGATACCCATCGCCATGTTCACAATTCCAGTGAACGCATGCCACGAATCGACTGTTGCGGCATTTTTAAATACACACTGCATAGTTTTTTCGCAGCGCTGTGAGTACACATTCACACACAAACACGGCTTTTGTTGTAAATGTCACAGTAAAAGAAAGGCGTAACCATACTGCATATTTTCAATAACGTGCACAGCTTAAAACTGGACATTGAGATGCCAAATATAAAATTATCGTGTGATCTAATTATTAGTCTTGTTATCCAATGTTCTGAAGTTTGTAACGTTATGTTTCTCTATTATCTAATGTTACCTAACCATATCAGTAATATCCTAGACCAAAGAATACTAATGATACTATGGACGGATAAGAAAAATAACTACATGCTTACCCAAACAATTAACATCCATTTAGTTATACGCAATCGGCAGGCGCTGATGATCAAAAATAACTTACGTATATGAATTTTCGGAATGGCAAATGCAGCTGGTCTATACGTCCCGTTTATAATAGCCAACTCCATCAGTTGCTTTCGTTTGAGGTCGTCCTCGCCTCGCGATACGTTGTAGGTACTACGTTCAGTTACGTATTTATTTGCTCCTAACAACCTCAAACGAAAGCAACTGATGGAGTTGGCTATTATAAACGGGACGTATAGACCAGCTGCATTTGCCATTCCGAACATTCATATACGTAAGTTATTTTTGATCATCAGCGCCTGCCGATTGCGTATAACTAAATGGATGTTAATTGTTTCGGGTAAGACATGTATTCTATTCTCCTTTATCCGTCCATAGTATCATTAGTATTCTTTGGTCTAGGATATTACTGATATGGTTAGGTAACATTAGATAATAGAGAAACATAACGTTACAAACTTCAGAACATTGGATAACAAGACTAATAATTAGATCACACGATAATTTTATATTTGGCATCTCAATGTCCAGTTTTAAGCTGTGCACGTTATTGAAAATATGCAGTATGGTTACGCCTTTCTTTTACTGTGACATTTACAACAAAAGCCGTGTTTGTGTGTGAATGTGTACTCACAGCGCTGCGAAAAAACTATGCAGTGTGTATTTAAAAATGCCGCAACAGTCGATTCGTGGCATGCGTTCACTGGAATTGCGAACATGGCGATGGGGATCGTTTTTGCGTATTCCTACTCAAGCTCGCCCAGGCAAGTACAAAATTGTTCGTTTTGGGCATATTTCTCATGAAATTATTATATAATTATTTTCAATCTCCTCCACATAGGGCTCCCAGGAATTTCGAGCTCGTTAAAGGTCTCGGCGGTTTTCATAGATCAACGCCCGCACCCCTAATATTTTGAGGTGACATCAAACATTATCGTCCCAAAACAGCTAAAATACAACTCAAAATACTAAACTAAATAAAGTGCGCTTGCAGAAATACACATGTTTACCTGAATTGTACACAGCCCACTGAAAAGTGGGGGACTTCGAGGGTCCCCATGCTTATTCTCAGGGGAAATTAAAAGTGGGGGATAAATCTTGCTTGAAATACTAAGTATTTTCTCGAATTTTTACTACCGTGAATGTATTTTCAAGCTAAAATACTATTTATTAGCATTATAAATAGGGGTAATTAATATTTAAAAACAATTTGCAAACAAAAAACTTAAATTTTCAGACATAAAAATTTTTTGGAATTGTGGGGTTTCGGCGGAGTGGGGGGCATGGGGGAAATCTCACGAACATGGGGGATTTGGAAAGTGGGGGGATAGGCCAGTTCACAGGGTTCATAATAAATAAAAGTTATACATATATACATAGTGTAAATTAAATTAATTTATGCATAAAAACGATACGGTACAATGATAAGTCCCATTTGAGCAGGGAATGCGCATGGTTAACCAAGACAACCTGGGGTAAGCTTTAGTTGGAACTGTGGGATCTTGCTCAAAGCCTTTCAATAATAATTTTGAACCTATGGAGACGACTGAATAGGGTTGCCGATGAGTTACGTTAAACTTGCTGTCGTATTGATAGTTTTTGACTGATACTAAATTTGATGTCTTCTGACGTTCCAGGAACATTGTTGTATTTAGAGGAAAAATCACTTTTCACAGTATTTGTCTAGCGTGGATTTTTATTACAGATTTCAACAATTTAGGAACTCCAGGAACATCCACAATATAATGTATCGCCGTGTCGTATTGTTTACGTAGTGCATATATACTTCGTCTATTGTACACAAAGTGGTGTATGGCAGTGGTGCGGGCTGTTAAAGTTTTGCCATTCTAAAACGCAATCTGGGTGTATTCATTTCGTCATACAGTCACAACAAAGGATGGACGTGGCTCCTAATCTCACTTACAAATATCCGTTTATGAAGTTAAAAGTTTAAATAATTACAGCAAAAAATGGTTGAAAAACTGCGTTTAAACTCAATAAAGACATTTTTGTAATGTTTCTGAGGCCATTTATAGACAATTTTCGCATTTTCGGTGAAAAATATATTTTGAGATTTCGAGCCCGCAATCACATCGCTGGCCAGTTCAAACCAGTGGGGGCAGTTCACCCCCCTGGCAAAATCCAGCATCCCTCGGTTCCGAAACATGGGGTTCCTGTTGATGCCCTCTCGAAGAATTTCAACGAATGGTGAAGTCATTTGCATTGAACTATCATTGTTGGCAATTGATCAACTCAGTTAGACGAATGATAATTTAGTTTGCGGTCATCCGATCTAAAGTATCCTTGTGATGTATAATCTTTTCATTATGCCAACGTCTGCCAAAGCAATCTACATTATATTATTTTGTTTGTTTTTAATTTTCAGCATTATTGCAGTTTGTGCCAGCACAGACATCGCCCGGAAACGCAACAGCAGCATTCCTTGTTCCTCATCCAAATATTGGACATCCTAATACAGGAGATTCATTGTCGCCTTCTTTGGTAGCAACTGCAAGCCCATTTCCGTATCCGTCCGGAACTCTTCGATTCATACCTGCGGGCCCGCCTATTTTACCGGCGCAGTTAACTGGTGGAAACCAGGTTCATTATCATTCGCCCACAGTTGTACCAGATTCGCATGTAGCTGTACCACGTCATCATTTTCCGACCAATGCTGCGGTAGCAACATCAGCAATTCATTGTCAGCGTGGTCCAGTAGGCCCAGAAGTAGCTCATGCACCATTGTCATTTTTGCCCCCGGGTGTTCCAACGCTGTCTAGCCAAACAATTGCAGCGCCTATTATTTTAAGTAACTCAGTCGCTTCTGTCCCTGTTGGCTGTGTTTCGAACTCTGATATTGATGGTATTCTTGCAGAAAATATCAGGCTGAACGGCAAGGAATTGGATAGTAAAGATGTTGAGAATTTATCTTCATTGCCTAACTACAGCACCCACAGTAATGCGGGCAGTAGCAGTTTTTGCAATGAAATTTCAACTAAAACTAGCAGCCTCATCCTGAACATGCCGGAGACTGGTGGTGGTAATAATCCTGACTTTGGATATAGTTACACTAACGCAGTTGATAGCGGAATTGTTTATACGTCAAATACAAATAGTGCAACTATTATGAATTGCGGAGTTCGAGGTAATGTCATATCTCCGATCGCTGGGCTTCCAGTGCCGCCTGGGGTCATATCGGCGTCACCTGTCGACCCGAGTCATAAATTTGGTGATGGCGGTGTTAACCAGACTTCCTGCTATAAAGCATCTACCAATTATGATTATCATTCCGGCATGCTAACCTCTACTCCGCTTGTGTCATCTAATGTCGACTGCACACAGTCCAGTGGTGTAGATGACGGTCGACCGCCACCTATGATAAAGCCACGGAAATTAGCACCGGTCCTGAACAACGGTGGACTAATTTACAAGTGAGTCTAAGAGTGGGTCAGGCATGGGCAACGCACAAAACGGTTGTTATATTTTTCATTTGGTTCCAATAATCAGCTATTTGTATCTCACAAGTAAGTTAGCTAGTGAGCAATTTTTTGTTTTCATCTCTCCGTTGATATTGTAGTGATGAGTAATTTTGTGGCAATATCACTAGCAATACAATTAAATTTGAAATTTTTTTACTGATTTGTTTTTCTTCCTATATGTATTTAATATTGGAATTTATCGAAATGGAGCAAGCAGTTTCCTAAAGTAGTGCGCAATAATTGTTTTTGTTTGCTTCACGCATAAAAGTTTCCTAAATTGATGGATTTTCGCAAATTTTTATTTGACGGGTAATACAAAGCATATGTGCGCACAGCTTTGTGTTGACTTTGATTTGAACGATTTGTGGCTTTTTTGGAATATTTCAGCTTATGACTTACCAGAGGCAGACCAGTCGTTTTCCAACATTAGTTTCACGCGGAATGTGAAAACGGGTCTACATGGGTTTTCGGCGTTGTTGAATGCAATAAGAGCAATTGTATTTGTGTGTCATGCATCTAATAGGAAAAAATTTCAATCTGTATATACAGATTTTCTCATTGGAAAAGGTAATAAAAGGTCAAACCGACTTGATACTATATAAAAAATAACATTGCAACTAATGCATTACTATTGTAAAATTGTTATTTACCAAGTTAAAGGGATCTGAGGAAGCTCACATTTGAACATTGCAGTAGCCACAGAGGGAATACCTAGTTACAATACATTCATAAA